>CP139507.1:174493461-174762576 GCA_021014915.2 Artemisia tridentata subsp. tridentata
ATTTTTATGGATTTTCTTGTTTTACGTTTCTCTATTTACAATTAGATTATTTTCTATGAATCTATTTACAGAATGGTATAAGATATGAACAAGAATGTATGAAGCAAAATATATACAAGGATACGAAACGCAGACCATTACTCCTCAGCTTCCAGAATATCTCCGCTGCCATCGCTTTACTTGCTGAAGAGCAATGTGAGCATATTTAATTAGGGATTAATTCTGGCTTTTCACTCTCCCCTAATTAGTGCTCTCCCCCAATCTGACAACCTTTTTGATGAACACCCATAATAAGAAGAAGTCTTTTGATAACCAATTGCATGCCATCTTTAGTCTTCTAGCACATAGCAGATAATGTAGAATAGACTGTAGACTCGACCTTCTTCAAGATTGCCCAATTTGGAGGAACAGAATACCAATCATCTTCATCTCACCAAATGCCTTCCAGTAACCTTACATACAACCCATCAGCCCGCAGCATACACATGAGATGATAACACACAACAGAGAATGTAGAATAGACTGACGACTCGACCTTCTTCAGTCTTTAGTATAACACCAAAGTAACAAGTTGAACCACTGATCAACTATAGTATGTATCCATCCTTGGATATTAAGCCTTGATCATGTGAACCTGTTGTGCGTCCTTGATGTACACATTCTCTCTCCCTTGATGGTTACAATTAATCAGTCCATGACGTAACAGTGAAACGTTAATACCAAGGTAACAAGTTGAACCACTGATCATCTCTGCGGTTATCAACACCGGAATAAATGATTAAGCCCGATCACATGAACCTGTTGTGCATCCTTGGTGTACACATTTCTCTCCCCCATGATGGTTACGTTTAATCGGAATCATCATCATGATGTGTACATGCAGCGTAATGACGTATACATGAAGCATTGACTAGAAACCCTTTGTTGCTGATTGTACCAGCCCGTGAGACGATGTCGACTAGCATTCCATGACCATGTTCTTCAACACCTTGATAGAAGGAGGAAGATGTAGTGTTGGAGAACCATGGTTTGCACGACTCCTGAACTGACGTATTCAGGAGTCGTATGACCATTTTTCAATCAACAATCAACATGTAGATTAATATTCACCCTTCCCCCCCCCCCCTCAAAAATTGCATATGCCTGCCAACTGCAATTTTTGATGATTGAACTAGTGAATATGAATACCATCAACGGTAAGTAGCTCCACTTGACGGTTCTTGAAGATTGACATGTTGTTTATTCACCCTTATGCAATTTTTGGTTGAATACGTGAATAAAATTATACTCCAATATGCGCCGATCCACTTGAAGACTGAATAAGCACGGAAAGAGCATGAAACTTGTTGATGAGAATGGCCATAAATAATAAGATTCCTCTTCTTTTGAAGATAAAGTGCACTCAAGCGTACACTTTTCTTTTCTTTGAAGAACGAGGCCTGCACTGTTGTGTACATACGTCATCTCTCTCTTTACTACTTCTCTCATCTAACTCGTTACCAACCCCATTATCATTTTGTTGGCTTGATGTCGTGACCACTGATCGAGAAAAACCCAATATGATGAACTTGAGACTGAAGTAATATAACCCGAACTTGTGACTTAAACTTGCACTAATGCATGACAAAGAGCGGTGTAGAGACTTCATGCAACATTGAATCCCTAAGTACTCTATACTCTTCAACCAACCAACCATCAAGTATGAGACTTACATCACCTCTTGGATATCCACAACTTCGTGTGACACTGAGCACTACAATGTGACTCCTTAAAGTGATAGTTATTTTGTAAAAGAGAGAAAGAAAAAATAACAAGATATCCAAGTCCTCGTCATTGTAAATGTTGAAAGCTCAAACAAGAATCTCGAAGAATCTTCATCCAACCTCCCCGATATCTTCAGATACTAAGTACACACACCCATGAAATTTCACTTCAGCCTCAAATAAATAATAATGAATTCACGCCGTAGTCACATTTTGTCGTTTAAATTCCCCGATCTAGCCCTTTATGATGTATTAACTAAATGTTGATAATGGTTTTAACCCGATCACGGTCAAGAGCGCATAATCCCATCATCACGGGATTTTACAAATCTATGATTTAAACCGAGAAATAAGTTCTTTCGCGGGATTTTACAAAACCAAGAAGAAACCGTGAGACAGTAACAAATTGAATGTGGCATGACTGATTTGATCTTGGTGAATATCAGTTGGGTTAAGAATATCTCGTGAGAATTACAGATCACATCACAACTTTTAAGACCTTTGGCCAACTAACCAACCTTGTACACAGATTAGTGACCACTTGATGAAGGAAACCCGATATACCAATACTGAAAACTGAAGTAGAAGTCCCCAAATTTGTTACTTAAGCTTGCACTAATGTTGGAAGAACGGTGTAGAGAATTGATGCTCCAAGCAAATCTCTAAGTGCTCAATACCCAACCAAAGTATGAGACATTAACACCTCTTGCGATTATCGACATCGTCATTGACGTGTGACACTGAGTACTCCAATAACTCTTAAGTGATAGTTACCCCGACTGCTGGTAACTAGATAACCCAAGTCTTCAACTTACATCTTAAGCACGAGCAAGTTATCATTGAAATCATGCATCCAACCATCCCCGATTTCAAGATAAAATAGGTAGACTCTTTCGTGAAATCCAACTTCACTCTCAAGCAAGGAATACCAAATTAACTTCGTGATCATTTTGTGCGGTTGAATAGTCAAAGGGAGAAGAAACATGCGCTAATTCTTAGCAGTGCCTATGACTCATAGTCAGTCCTATCAAACAGAGCTGTCTGACCCAGCTACTTGGATGTTATCAGGTGCAGTGCATGGAATAGTTGTCGTACTGTGTACAGGATTTTACAGTTCTTGAGATTTAACCGAGAAATAAATTCAAGAACAAACTGCACAACAGTAAGTATCAAACTGCTGAAATCTTAGGCAATTTGCTAAGACCTAAACCACTGAAAGCTAAACCACTGAAACTGGAACCGCTAATATTCAAACTGCTGGAGACTGAACCACTGAATCCTGAATCGATATGATCTGACCCGCTGTAACCGGAACTGCTAAGATTCAAACCGCTGGAGACTGAAACGATACGATCTGACCCGCTGTAACCGGAACCGCTAAATTTCACATCGCTGGAGACGGAACTGCTAGGAAACACGCGCTAATTCTCCCCCTCAAAAAGGGCATGCAATGACCTTTTTGCCAAAGCTGAGAGTCCGTGATGTTTGTGAATTTTCCAGGCACAACATAGATACATGGAAAGAGACACCTAAAACTACTGCAAATAAGATGGTGATTAAGACTCTCTTGTAGTAACCCCTTGCTAGTCTCCTCATCAATGATTTAGCAGATTAACAATTCATTGAAGCTCTTAATATGCCAAAACCGTTTGATGAAATGTGTTTAACTTTAGAGTGAGTAAAAGGTTAAAACACGTCTCTGAACAAATCACCTCCTGTCTTTAAGTCTGACCACCTCTTGAGAAGATCTTGTACTACAATCCCATTAGAAGCTTGAGAAACAACAATCTCTTGACGAAGCTTGATAAAGGAAAAGTCCGCGACTTATTCTTGCACTAAATTTGTGATTTGGAACCTATATTGAGCACAACAATGTAACTCCTTTAAATATAGGTAGTGATATATACCCAACCTTCCATCCTTTATTGTATATATCCACTTCTTGACCATCCAAGTCTAATCACCAGAAATATGCTCGAGCAAGGGTCATCAAACATCGTGCATCCATCCAACCCCGAGATGTTTGAGACACTAAGTACACCAACCCGTGAATTAACAAACCAACCAAGCTACCATAATTTCCTAAATCCTACTGATCTCTTAGCACAAACTAATCCCAAAAAAAATAGTCAAACCCTGTAAGTTTTATTATGTCTAAATCCAAGTCCCACCTACTTGTCCAAAATTGATTTGACGGGATTTTACTACTCTTGAGATTTAAACCGAGAAATCGAATCTTTCGCGGAATTTTCTAAAACCTACAAGAGAAACTGTGAAATCAACCAGAACAGCTAAGAGTGAGTTGCAATACTAATCTTCAAAATTCAAGTCAAAGAAGTCAAATTTCAATTTGATCAAATCGCAACAAGTCAAGTCACAGTTTGTCAAATTGCAACACGTCAGATTGCAATCAACCAAATCGCAATAATTCAAATCGCAAGTGTTAACTCACAACGTCAAATCGCAACTGGTACCATTGCAATCAGTCAAGTCGCAACAAGTCAAATAGCAACTTGTCAATTCGCAATTAACCAAATCGCAATTAGTCAACTGAAACTCAAATCGCAAAGATCACATTGCAGACTCACTCAACACGTGGAACTATGCTGCCCAATCCACAACTCAGTAATCACATTGACATTCATATACTCAAATGCTAGCCGAGCCATGTGTGTCCTTGAGAAGTTTTAAAATACCCAATGAACCACAAATATAACCATTTAACCAATCGTTATAACCATAACAATTAATAATGTCTAATAAAGATTTGTAAGTCAACAAATCCATATATTTATTTGGTGTGGTCCATGTTCAGCCTACTCAATCACAAACATTCGTTTAGCATAGCAGTCCCGCACGCAACCCAAGTCCAAAAAGAAACATGATTAGTCAATGTTGTACTCAACCATTTAACAAACAATTAGAGTGACTTCACCCTTTGTCAGTTGCCAAGATTGTCCAGACCCAACTTACTAGCCCGTATAATACAGTGGTTATCAGCCCACTAACCACTCTTGAACCAATGATCCAGACCCATAGTCACATTATGGATAGATAGAAGCCCATAATACCAGGTACAATCAAACGACCCAAACCCAAACATGTAATACCAGGTTAAATATCAAACCTACTTATAAGTAACACACAATCACATTTGTTACCCTAATCTCACCTAACTAATCTGCCCCCTTCACCTTCATTTTGCTCAGCCACCAACAATGACACTAACCGTCATCTCCATTAAAGCATCATCAGTCAATAAATCGCAGCAACATACACATCAAACCATCCCTATTACTCGATCCAGTCTAATCTCAGATTCCACCATAACCATCAAATTCAAAGACACCTCCTTCATCCTTTCACTTGAGAATGAGACACAACCATAGTCAAGAAGCCCACCTATATCTTTCTTGCTCGATCTTTCAAGGCGAATTATCAAGAGAAACGACTTCAAGATCATTCGTATGGTCACGGGTAGGTTTTATGTTGTGTTTTGTTTTTTCATTTGAATCGAAAGAAAGTGAGATTAAAACATACTTGTTTTGATCTTTCTTATAGGTTTCGTAATTTGAAAAACAACAACACTGAGATCTATGATGAGTGTTATCTTCGAGTGAATGTACACTTGAAAAGATATTCGAAACAGGCAACACTAGTGAGGTGAGTAGTTTGATAATTTTCAAATGTAATTTCGGATGTAATTTGTTGTTCTGATGAGGTTGACTGGGTGAATGAATGAAGTTATATTTCTTGTTTGTAATTTTGAGCGTAATTAGTATAGAATAAAAAGACAATGATTTGTTCAATTAGTTGATTCGTATGGAATTTTGTTGTTCCTGTAGATTTGTTGTCGAATGGTTATGTAGACTCTTGAAGAGATTGCAGTATTCTTAGTTGTTGTTGTGATATCGTGAGCAGTTTATGACTGATGTGGTTCTTCTTCATCTCCTTTCTCACTATTAGTACTAGTTTGACTTTACTGGTTCAACATGGTTTGACTTAAGCTAACACCACAAATCGTAACCTTGCAACCTAATAATATAGACACAAGTAGCAATAAGCTTTTTTAGACACAAACCGCAACATTGCAAACTTACCAAGTGAAATGTCTCTTGGAAGAGACAAATCGCTACGTTTCTAAGGACACAAAACGCCACAGCAAGCAGACAAACACATTTTGTCATTTTTTTTCCTTTTTCAGTTAGAGTCCACATAGCAACCAATATTCAACACAAAACACTGCTCCAAATAGCAACAAGAGGACCACAAGTCATTTTCACAAGACTTGTACTTTTTGCCATTTTCGGATACATGCCAAGCCATCACCACTTTTGTATACAAATCGCAACTTTATTTTAGACACAAGTCGCTACTTTGAGCACCAGAGACAAATCGCTACCATGAATCGACTAAGCAGAAAAATATAAAGAGCAGAAAAATACAAAGTATTTCCAAGCAGAAAAATACAAAGTATTTCCCAGCAAAAAGATACAAAGTATTTCCAACTTTAGACAAACCCAGGGATTAACCATTGATATTGTGGAAACCGTAGAGGGGGGGGGGGGGGTGAATACGTTTTCATTTAAAAACTTAAAACTTTTTGTATCAAACACCCGATCAAGTGTGACGTAATATGAAAAGTGTCAACAATGATCATATATCATATACGGATGAATAAATTAAACTACAACACAAGCACAATTAACCGTGACACATACATAACATAAGCAACTAGCCACACAAGCATAAACACAATGCAAATATAAACATAAAGCGATAAAGAATAAAATGAAAGTAAAGAGATAAGTTAGAAGGCGCAAACCGGACATGGTGATTTATAGTGGTTCGGTCACGAAGCTCCTCTTCGCCCTACTCCACTCCCCGAGTACCCAACTCGAGAGTTACTTCACTAATCAACAAACTCCCTTCAGGCGGAGAAAACCGTACACGTCGCTTAACTTGTTTTCCGACACTAAGCTAGATGTCGAGTGCTAATCTTAGCTAGCACCAATCTACCACGATCTACCCGATCTACACCTTACACGTCGCTTATCCTATTTTCGACACTAAGCTAGATGTCAAGTGCTAATCTTAGCTAGCACCAATCTACCACGATCTACCCGATCTACCCTTGATCCACATGATCAATCACACAAGCCCAATGGCTTCAAGAGATCTTCACTATCTCTTAAGATCACAATGATCTTGACTCACTCTCTCTCACAAAAGAAAAAATAATCTTGATGTATGCTATGATACAATCAAGAGTGTAACAAATGTTACAAGACCTAACAACTCCAACTCTTGTATCTTCTTGGATACCTTGAGTTCTTCTCTTGCTAATCAAGAGGGATGACAACACTTTGTATCTACTTGGATACTTTGTGTTCTTCTCTTGCTAATCAAGAGGGATGACAACACTTTGTATCTACTTGGATACTTTGTGTTCTTCTCTTGCTAATCAAGAGGAATGAAGAGGATCACTTGAGTAGAAGATTGGATCACTCTTAAACAACCTAAGACTCTCCAAATGATCAAGAAAAGTGTTTTAAGTGAGGTAGACTATACCAGAGAAAAACTCACTGGAAAATCAAGTTGGAAGTGTGGAATGGTCCACTATTTATAGGCAAAGGAAAATCTGACCGTTACAGACCCACGGCTCCACTAAATACCCGACGGCTCCGTTAAATTTAATGGAGCCGTACCTATTTAATGGCGTCGTAGACGCTCCTTCGTTTGTCTTTAGTGGGGAAGGTTTATTTGGGGAAGTTGGAGCTGTTTTGGGGGGGAAAATGACTGTTGGGAGTTTTCAAATTTATTTTTCAAAATAAAACATTTCTTTTTAATTCAAAAATAATTTGTAAAATATATTTTTGAAAAAATGTTTTGTCACATAAAAAATGTGAAGTTTAGAAAAATAAAATCCTTTGATCATTTGTCAAGTAGTAGATTTGTTTGTCCATACCTTGAGTGATTTATGTCGGGATGGAAATCTACGACTTCGTTGAAGCATACTTGTGACGTCGGGAGGTGTTGATGTAAATATGCATTGATGTTTTGTGTTTACAAGTAACTTGCACATTTTACGTTATGTATTACAAGTTACATGTTTGTCATTATTAAAACCGAAGAAACCGTTTAGTTTAAATATCGTAATATTTGCACTAACAATCTCCCCCTTTTTGATGATGACAAATATGTAAACCGTAAGACATAGTAAAATGTAAAAGTTACCTGTTTACACTTCCTTCTCCCCCTTTTGTCGAATCAAAAGGTAGTTGCCTCGAACGCTTCCTTGGATTTACTCCCTACTCCCCCTTATTGCACTAATATCCTTTCTCCCCCGAAAGGCGAGCTTGCATCATCCTAGTGAAGCCTTCTATCAACACTTGTGAAGACGACTCCATGCTATGTATTCAAATACTCCCGAGCTCCCCCTAGCTCAATGCTCCCCTATGGTGACTTAATCCCCTTGTTTATTTACCTTAGTATCTAGCGGATCCATTGATCAAATTCTTACAAAGGCTTTTCCTACATCAAGGGTTAGCTTCGTGCAGCATAATATATAACAGTATAGGAGCAACATTATAGGGATAGAATACACATAGCAAGACATGCATGGGTTAAACTATGTTAACACGTAAGTATCACAACCCGACCGAAAACCTAAGGTGTAATTGTTCACTCAATCACACTAATCAAGAATGAGATTCGTTCATTGACTGACGCACTAAATGACTTATTCCAAGTTGTCATTGGGAAGGAAAGTTCTAACAAAACGTGAAAATCGTTTTCCATCAGACGGCTGTTCCGAGGCGATCCCTTTCAGTTTTCAGATAGAAATAATCATCTACCTAAGATTATTAATGTTAAGGATAGTTTGTTGATAAGACATACTCTAAATGATTACTATTATGACAAGTCGTGCCATAAAGTAGACTCGATAGAGGTTATACCTAAATGATTCCATAAGGTGGGAGAGTGTTGGTTGTGGTGACAACAAGGACAACTTGGGTTATGTGGTTGTAGGGGATAAATAATGGGATGACCCATTAGTGGTTGTGGTGATGGTGATAGTGATAAGGATGATGTGTTAGTGCCAAGTTCAAAAGGAGATGTAGGTGACAAGGTTAGTGTGAGAGCTAAAGGTTGTGGTGATGGTGATGGTGATAAGGATGATGTGTTGGTGCCAAGTCCAAAGAGGTTTGATGGTGATAGGGTTAGTGTGATGGCTAAAGGTTGTGGTGGACTTGGTGGAGGTAAGGGTGTAGGAATCCTAAAGGTGTAGGATGATGATGATGTGGTTGGAGGTGTTGGTTTTGCCCTTTGAGGAAAGGTGGGAAAGGATGGTTTAGGTTAATATATCGTTTGCACTGACAATGAGATGCATGATATAATTCAAAAGGGAAAAAGAAAAAGGTGTATGTGATTCTAACAGGATTGTTGGTGGATATCTCTAACGGGGTTAAGGTAACGAGGTTCTAGGTTTCTAGGTTGGATGATCCTAGTTGTGTATTAGAGATAATTTGGTGCATGAAGGGTTTCATGTGTTTGTGAGGGTTGAAGGTTGTTGAACTAGCTATCACTTATCCAAAGTGACGAGTAGTTGTAAGGTTTGAGTGTGATGAGTTGAAGGTTATAAGGTTTGAGTGTGATGTTCTATGGGTTGAAGGTTCTTAGACTAACTATCACTGTCAAGAGTGAAGTGTAGCTAAAAGGGTTGAGTGTGATGATGATGTTAATGTGAGGTTTGAAGGTGAGATGCAAGATAAGCTTGCAATGGTGAGGCCTTATATAGGCAAGAGTTGTGGGATTCGAACTAAAGTTGGTGTTAGAGTCCTATGGTGTAGTGATGGAATCCTAGGGTGTATGTGAGTTTGCAAAATTTTGCAGGTTTGAGGTTAGGAATGCAGGGATCTAAAGGAAACAGTGAAAATTCGTCAAACATAGGTACGGTACCACTAAATACCACACGGTACCGTTAAATTTAACGGTACCGTGGCCTATTTAACGGTACCGTGACCTGGAAGTCACGAATTTTCCTGTGTAGCCTAGTTCTGGGCAGCTAAAGGGAAGTTTCCTAGAGAATAAGAACCACATTTGTGTGTTCTTGAGGGTGTTTGGTGAAAGACTATATGAGTGTGTTTTCACTCCCCCTTAATCTATGACCATCCGAACAAGATGTAAAAGATAAAGAGAAAAACAAACGTTGACGAAAGCGATGAGCTTAGTAACGTCATGACAAGTGGTGGATAGCATACGATAAACTTCACCTTTGAAGTCACGTAGCTCTTCTCAATCATTGTGAATATTCATAGAATATTATGATGAGGCATGCGATTACTAGGAGATATCCTAAGGGTTAAGAAGATAAAATCTTCAGAGTTGTGAGGCTGGTGACAAGGTTCTAGTGGGGTTATCTCAACTTATCCTAGCGGTTCTTCGCTTGAGGTGTGTGGAAGGTGAGTGGGATGCGGAAGCATTGGTAGTGTTTAGTACCATGCGAAAGTGTGACGGAAAAAGGCTAAGGAATCAGATGATAGATACAATCTATTCTGATAGGAGATGGTTTTGGGTTCAAGACTACATTGAGTGGGTTTTGATGGCAAGAGGAAATGGTTTTGGGTTTGTTTGAAAAAAAGCTGTGCAGAAGAAAAGTGAATAGGCGCGTTTTTCAGATGCACGGCTCCACGGTTCCACTAAACATTAGTGGAGCCGTGTCTCTTTAATGGAGCCGTGTGTCTGATTGAGCCATTTTTCTTCTGTTTTGACTTTTGGCTGATTAATCTTACTTATTTAGTAAGACTTTTTGACACGAGGAAAAGGTTTATACCTAATAAACTTTTTGATAAAAACGACTAGGAGAGATGACATGAAATGACCTTAGTGTTTCCAAGGAAATTGACTAAGTTGTCATTGGATGAGGGTTGACTTCTAATATTTCTCGTGAAATAAATAGAAGTTATAAGTAGTGTTTTGGAGGATGACTATAATATTTCCCATGAAATATTTAATTAGTCGGAATACGAAACGCAAGGAATTACTTAATATTTCTCGTGAAATATTCAAACAGTCATGTGACAAGTCGAAAGGGAATGACTTAGAATTTCTTAGACAAAATTCTAAAAGTCATGAGACGAATGAGAAAGATGACTTAAAAAGTCATGGGTGATTATTAGAGAAATGGCTTCAATGTTTCCCGCGAAACTTTTGAGAGGTCATAAAGGGGATGAAAGGTTATAAGGTATGACGCGAGGGATGACTTTAACATTTCCATAGAAAAATTGAAATAGTCATGAGCGGGATGATAGGAATGACTTAAGAAGTCATATGACGAGGCTTGAGAGATGACATTCATATTTTTGAAGAAATATTTAGGTAGTCATTAAAGTGATGTGAAGAATGACTCAATATTTCCAGTGAAATATTTAAAGAGTCATGAGACGAGACACATGAGATGACTTCAATATTTCCAGTGAAATATTTAAATAGTCATAAGATTTATGGAATAAGTTCCATCATTCCTAGACCTAGACGGAGACGGTTAAGGGATTCTCGGTTGAGAGGATTGGTTGATTTACGGATTTCGAGGTGCTTCGCACGTGAGTGTTTCATGGTGTTTTGAAAGACGTAAAGCTAGGCCTATGGTGCTGATTCGCAGCAAGGTTTGGGATCTAAAGATGTGTATATACACACGAGGATGAAAGGAACTACTAATCACTTATATAGTAACTCGTGAGTCCTTTGTCACCCGAGGGTAGACGTAAGCTTTTAGCTTTTGGATGAGCATTTTAACATACATTGTTAAAAGGCTTAAATGTGATGTTTCGGATATGACATTTAACAATTGCGATCGCAAGTTAAATTTACTTGAATATTTCGGATGAAATATTTAAGTTGTCAACCCTACTCCGAGTTCTACTGGGTTTGTATCTAACCTACCCATGACAAAAGGGTGTATTGCTTGGAAGAAGGCAAAGGGATGACTAGGGAATTAGGAAAACTTCGCGACTACTCTAACTTATGGGTTTTGACACTAGTGTATGACTCTATGACTTCTAAGGGTTCATTGTGATAGGCATACCTAATTCCTAATGTGTCAAAATGACCTAGTGTGGGTGCAAGCAAATCATGTAGAATGCACATAACGAATAAATGCAAACATCATGCAGAACATGATAATCATTTAGCATTTAAGATCACGAAGACATTTAATCATATCTTATGAAAACATGTTATCATTTTGAAACACATATGTAGGATGCAAGCAATCTAGGTTTGCTAAGGAAGATCCTAGTTACTACTTGTTCAAAATGAGATCCTAACGGGAGATAAAGTTTACCGATGTAAACTATCTCTAGTCAAATGTAGGAATGAAAACTTTTCAAGTTAGAGAATGAGTATGAGACTATCACTAGTGGTGCTCAATTAAGGCTAAACACGACCATTTTTACGGGTTATACACCAACCCAACTTCTCTCTTGAAAGCAATCCAACCGTTAGGTCAAATTGAATTTCTAGTGCGATAGGTTCTCCAGTAGTCATTCTCATGTTAGAAGAATATGAATTCCTATATTTGCCTATCGAAGTATAGCAAAGATGATTTTATCTTGTTTTGCTATACATGGCCTAATATGACTTAATTAACCATACTTTGAAAGTAGGTTAAGAAAATGACATGTCTTACACAACTCCTAACAAAGGCAAGCAAGATGTTTTAATTTCGTGTTAGAGATTTAAAGGTTGTTTGATGGAGATGGTGTATTTTATGATCTCTTGGACAACATCTTTGTTTGTTGAGTTGTTACATGTTATTTTAACATGATTTGGTTTCCTAGAACCAAGAGACACTCTAATGTGATACAATGTAGAACCTACTACATCGTGTGTGTTTCAAGAATGCTCCTTTGCATATCTTGAGTGAGAATCTAGTGAAGGTTACTTACCTCAATAGATCTTGTGAGCATTTTATTTGAAATGAGACATACTGTTTATTTCAAAAAGTATGCTTTTCTAAGAGGAAACTTATCACTCTTAAGAATGCTTTGTGAAACAAGTATTTTAATGTATGACCAATTTTACTTGTTTATGCAATGACACATGTCCTAATAGGTTATTATTCAACTCTAATATCCTATATTTGTTAACATGATGCAATGTATTCTCTTGTAACATAACCATTCATGTTACAAAGAAAATGAGATGCATAGGATATAAGTTATCCATTGTCAATCTTTTGATAAGAGAAATACATGTGATATTCTCAATATTGATGACTTACATAATAGTTAATAACATATTATGTGTGACACTTTTACTAGACATGTGACTTTGAGTGTTGAGTCATTCATGAGCAAAGTTTACATATGTTGTTTGTTTGCTCTTGTTTGGTTTTTCGGAAATGACACATTTACTAATTGCACTGCAATGTAAATTACTTGTATATTTCGGATGAAACATCCAAGTTGTCAATCCTACTTGGTTGTGTATTTTATGCATCTTTTAAACATGTTAGTTTAAAGTTAGGAACACAACCATTGGACAACAAGACTTAACATAGCATCTTCAACACAAGTGTGAGTTATAATCCGATGCATATTATTTTCGTCTTGAGAGGACGTCATTATTTTCATAACAATCGAGTGTGATTGAGTATGTAGATTCAAGATAATATGTTTCATCATGTTTTGATGTTATCTTGAAGCTAAACAAATAATGACTCCAATTTCATGTCCTCACTCGAAAACTTGTCAATTAGATTCGATGATGATATCAATCATAATTTGAATAATGAATTGATATGTACTCGAAATCTTTCTTGACCCTCACAATCACTCCTTTTTTTTAAAAAAAGAAAATAAAAATTTAAGGAGTGTGTTCCATTTATTTTAACACTATTTGTATGTGTGAGGTTAATGACAAACTAAGTTACTACTTTGATATTGTCATTTATTTTTATTTGAGAAAAACTATTTATATTATTATGTATAATACTCTTAGTTTTTCGACACCTCATTAGTATAAAAATAATTATCTTAACCATTTTTATACCACATACGTAAAATACTAAATGTTTAAAACATTTTGTATGTGTGTTAAATCGATGCAAGTTTAATACATTTTCTTTTACTTAAATATTAATGTATTAAAATGACCTTTTATCTTGTTTAGACAACCCATGGTCAAACAAGACTAAATGATGTGATGTTTTAAGGATCATGTTACGGATTTTATGAAAGTGTTAAGTGTTTTGGGGTGATATACTTTTTACACTTAAACCTTTGGAAAAATAATTGTGTAAGACAATATCTTTCGACACACATGATCTACCAACTTAGTTTCTATTCCTAAGAAAGTTACTAAACCATTTTAAGAACTTGCAACAAATGCAAGAAAAATGGTTGATGCCTATATGCAATGCAAACTAATTACTTAATATAGTGCAAGTGATTTAGCATGAGCCTTATAAATGCATAAACCGAAAAACTATAATAAGCAAATAGCAATTTAACACACAAAAATGCTTATCGTCATTTTGTGTATTAGATATAACAATGTATACTAAGCTTGATTTTATTTGACAATGAATTGGTTTCCTCCCCATTTCAAATATTTTTGCTGAGCACTTTGAAAACATGTCAAGGTTTAAAAGTTGAATCGCCCTTTTTCAGTTTGACCAAAAATTTACGCAAACTGCATAACCAGAAGACCTTTAGTTGAAAATCAAGGACTTTAACATACTTTCATTTAGAACTAATTCATAAAAATGTTTCTCAAATGAAAGTAGACTCAACATCGTTTAAAATGATGGGCGATACGACTCGTACAGACTCATGGTTGATTTTATATGGATTTTTGAAAATGAACCAAAAATAAAAACAGACAATCAGATGCACGGCACCGTTAAATGACTCACGGTACCATTAAATATAACGGTACCGTACAATGTTTAGTGGTACCGTGGTCTGTTTTCTGATTCAGAACTGCATGACTTAATGACTCGTTCTGAAAACATGACCGGACACTTAAAGACACTGTTCTTTTAGTGGTTTAAGAAAACCTTCAAGCTAGTATGACAAAGTATACTTAACAACAAAACTTGTAAGTATTAAACAACTAAATACTTTTCATATTTTTATCACCTTCATGGGTAATTTGATACATGGATCGTACTCAATTTTGAAAACCATTTGTTTTAAAAATTTGAGCGACGTGGCTCTGGTACCAATTGTGGAAACCATAGAGGGGGGGGGGGTGAATACGTTTCCATTTAAAAACTTAAAACTTTTTGTATCAAACACCCGATCAAGTGTGACGTAATATGAAAAGTGTCAACAATGATCATATATCATCTAGGGATGAATAAATTAAACTACAACACAAGCACAATTAACCGTGACACATACATAACATAAGCAACTAGCCACACAAGCATAAACACAATGCAAATATAAACATAAAGCGATAAAGAATAAAATGAAAGTAAAGAGATAAGTTAGAAGGCGCAAACCGGACACGGTGATTTATAGTGGTTCGGTCACGAAGCTCCTCTTCGCCCTACTCCACTCCCTGAGTACCCAACTCGAGAGTTACTTCACTAATCAACAAACTCCCTTCAGGCGGAGAAAACCGTACACGTCGCTTAACTTGTTTTCCGACACTAAGCTAGATGTCGAGTGCTAATCTTAGCTAGCACCAATCTACCACGATCTACCCGATCTACACCTTACACGTCGCTTATCCTATTTCCGACACTAAGCTAGATGTCGAGTGCTAATCTTAGCTAGCACCAATCTACCACGATCTACCCGATCTACCCTTGATCCACATGATCAATCACACAAGCCCAATGGCTTCAAGAGATCTTCACTATCTCTTAAGATCACAATGATCTTGACTCACTCTCTCTCACAAAAGAAAAAATAATCTTGATGTATGCTATGATACAATCAAGAGTGTAACAAATGTTACAAGACCTAACAACTCCAACTCTTGTATCTTCTTGGATACCTTGAGTTCTTCTCTTGCTAATCAAGAGGGATGATAACACTTTGTATCTACTTGGATACTTTGTGTTCTTCTCTTGCTAATCAAGAGGGATGACAACACTTTGTATCTACTTGGATACTTTGTGTTCTTCTCTTGCTAATCAAGAGGAATGAAGAGGATCACTTGAGTGGAAGATTGGATCACTCTTAAACAACCTAAGACTCTCCAAATGATCAAGGAAAGTGTTTTAAGTGAGGTGGACTATACCAGAGAAAAACTCACTGGAAAATCAAGTTGGAAGTGTGGAATGGTCCACTATTTATAGGCAAAGGAAAATCTGACCGTTACAGACCCACGGCTCCACTAAATACCCGACGGCTCCATTAAATTTAATGGAGCCGTACCTATTTAATGGTGCCGTAGACGCTCCTTCGTTTGTCTTTAGTGGGGAAGGTTTGTTTGGGGAAGTTGGAGCTGTTTTGGGGGGGAAAATGACTGTTGGGAGTTTTCAAATTTATTTTTCAAAATAAAACATTTCTTTTTAATTCAAAAATAATTTGTAAAATATATTTTTGAAATAATGTTTTGTCACATTAAAAATGTGAAGTTTAGAAAAATAAAATCATTTGATCATTTGTCAAGTAGTAGATTTGTTTGTCCATACCTTGAGTGATTTATGTCGGGATGGAAATCTACGACTTCGTTGAAGCATACTTGAGACGTCAGGAGGTGTTGATGTAAATATGCATTGATGTTTTGTGTTTACAAGTAACTTGCACATTTTACGTTATGTATTACAAGTTACATGTTTGTCATTATTAAAACCGAAGAAACCGTTTAGTTTAAATATCGTAATATTTGCACTAACCATAGATATTCTACACGAACAGTAAGAGTCCAAATGTTCGAACAGTTGAAGCCCAAGACACAAGAAGATTAGAAACACAGAAGTTAGGGTCCAAATATGAACAAGAAAAAGTGCTTTGAACAAAAATGGATTTGACTTGATGAACTAGATTTTTTTTTTAAATGGTACGAACCAACATATAAACCAAACAAAAGCTATAAATGGGCTAGATGGACCATGAACCCAAAGATGAAACAATGTTCAAACAACAACAAAAATACGAACAAGAAAACTAGAAGCTGTGGTTCGAACAACACAAAAAAAACAACACAAGCAAACAAGACGAAAAAAATAAAATCCAAGCAAAATCAATCGAACCTAGCCATGGCTCTTGATACCAATTGTAAGATATAACCTTTTGATTGTGTGGATCTATTCGGGTGGCCTTGGATCTTGAAAGATCAAGAAACCCATGGTGGAAGAGCTAGAGAGATGAAGTTAGAGAGAGAGAGAGAGTTGGGAGAAACTTGTAAGATTAGATTAATGTGTGTGAAAAATATGACAAGAGTTCCAACCCTTCCCAAGTGTGGGAAGGGCTTTATATAGTAGCTAATATTTGTACCCCTAGTGGACTATGGAGTGAGCTGACAGTGGGGAAAGCCCCGACCTACTCCACAAATATAAATATACCTAAGCTAATACTAATATTACTAATAATACTTAAACTAATATAAATAAGCATACGAGCTATGTAAATGCTAAATAGATACTCGGGGTGACCGAGCCTTCATCTGAATATTTATATTCCTAACATGTTTCTTCAGAAGGAATTGGTTTGAAGGAATCACCATTGATAATGATATCCCATAATGCATAGTCTTGCACCATGAAATATTGCTCAATTCTGAGACGCCATAAATCATATTCATTCTGTTTCAGCATGGGGAGTTTGGCAAGAATTGAAGTTTGGGGAGTTTCCATGTCCATCTTCTTGATAATAGCTTCTCTGGATCTTCTAGACTCAAAGTATCAGAAACCTGTCTCTGATACCACTTGATGGATCTATAACACACTACTTGTGTTGAGTATACTTTGAGTATATACTTAGTAGCACGCAAAATTTACTACCAAGTACTTAGAAGACTTCGTGTTTGGTGATATAAGTGTTTGTTTGAATAGAACAGTAAACGTAGAACATGATGTTTAACCAAACAATCTGCTTCAATATATTACGAGTGATCTTTGGACTATTACACGAATTACAATAAACCCTAGAAGCTCTAATAATGCATGTGTGTAAAACATAACCTAGGATCTCCTTTTATGGGACAAGGAGTCCTTTACAAGTAATACTATCTACCGTATAACTCTAACTTAATAAGATATACATTACATCTTTTCCATATATATCTTCATACGACTTTCATCTTTATCTTATAAACAGTAATAACTATTTGTATCAGCAGTACTAACAAACTTAGTACGGTTCATGTATTCTTTAGTTGATCTTCCGCCGTACTAACTTAAACCGTGCAGTACAAACTGTTGGTTTAATTCCCAACAATTACCTTCAGGGAGAGGTGTATCATGGGGCAAAGACTCATAGTCCACCATATGGTGAGTTTCTGAGCCACCCATAGTTTCCATTTGGCTTGGGATTACACTAGGAGTACTAGGTACTGCTGGTGTTGCCATGGATTGGGTCTTAGATATTTTACTTCTGTCATGTCCAGCTTCTAAGCCTGAGACATTAGAAGCAGTCCTTTCCATACTGACATAGTTAGCCTCATCTGCTACATTGGGAGGGGTAGGAACTTTGTGCTGAGGTACATCAGAGTCCTGTCTGGATAAAGACCTATGTGTTGATGAAGCTGGTTGTGAAGATGAATGTTTTGATGTTGTAGGTGTGTGTCGGGAGTCAACTGGGCTTGTTGATCGTTCACCCTTTGCTTGTAGCATAGTATCAATAGTGGAACTGCTTCCCCACTGTACCCTCTTGAAGCCATTTTCATGTTACAAAAAGTTTTTGGGTAAGTTTGGGTGTTGGATAAACAGTTTTGTGTGGAAGCAGTTGATGTTTCCTCATGCTCAAAATGGTTTAGATGAACCTGGGATACATCAAAAAATTTGACTTGCTATCAACATTTTTAACCATACATTCAAAAATGAGTTTTGAAAAATTGAAGGTTTTGTCAGTAGCCAAGAAAATGAGAGCAGTTGCAATATTGCTACTGAAGTGTTCCCATGAGGTTTTCTTGGGACTAAGACAGTGAAGGATGCTATGAATCAAAAATCTCCATTGAGGGGCAAAATGACTCTTTTGAAAAGTTAAAGCTTGTGATTGAGTGTTATACCCCATCCTGGTTAAGTTTTCAAAAATCTCAGTGTTTGGCATAACACTATTACCATTCTCATCATTCAACTGGAGATGCCTCCTGTAACACCCCAACCCGATAAGGGTAGAAGTATTACGTTATGGTGACAAATCAAAGCAAACACAAGCATATGACTTAAATAATACAAATGAATCTCAAAGTTTACAAAGGGAAACTCTAAAATACAAGGTTACAAATGAAAACAACAATAAATACTAAGTCTAAAAATGTAATCACTTCTAGTCATCTCTAATCCAGAATAGCTATCAAAGTATAGTCTTCTAAGTCCAAAGTACTCTCCACTCATAACCCAGCTTCCAACTAAAATCTTCCGTTTTGTTTATCCATCAATTTGAGAGTGAAAAGAAGTCTTAAACTTGAGTCTGATTCCTCAAGCCTTCTGTAGTTCTTCCTAAAACTGTGAGGTAGCAAAGCGAATCTCTGACACGGTCATTGAATACCCTTCTACCAGCAAGTCTACTTCAGGTCTCAATTCATCTTAGTAGAATGAATATGAATAGGGAGGTGAAACTGCGTGTCTCAGTCAGGTCTTCTAACACAGCTCAAAATTCATCATCTTGATTAGATTCTTCTTCTATGCTCGCCACCACTTTTGTTTTGCGATAAATGTATTCCAATCTTCAGGGTAACCACCACTGTTGTCCACTCCAGGTTATGAGTTGAATAGTTCGTATCCTACGGTCTGGTTGTCTTGAAGCCCAAACTGTAATCTCCACGTACTGCATGTGGTATAATCGGGTCCCTTCTCAGTTTCTCACTTCTTCTTATATGCTTCTTCCACGGTAACGCCTGTCGCGAACATCTTCTACTACTCTTCTACAAGGTTTCTAACTCCGATAACGGTCTTCAATCTTGGTCCTTTTTGTGGGAAACTCTGTCTTCACAGGATACATGGTAGGGTTGTCTACTACGATCTCTGAATGCCGATCAAATTTTCTCTTCCAGAACAAGGGTCATTCTAACTTAATACAAAAATAATCTCTATGTTCCTCTTTCGTCTCTGAACATAACACAATGTCATACTATGACAATTTGTCCAAATACTCGCGAAAACATGATTATATTAGCCACTACAATTGGCATCACTAAAGCTCATAATGATCATAACGAGTACAAAAGCAGCTTCAGGAATCATCTTAGGGAAACTTCACTCCACTTAACGTCACCTACCTCCTTTTTCACGAATAAAGCTGAAATACTTCACGGAGGTTACTCTCGGTTAGATAACCCCCTTCTTAGAAGTTCTTATGGTTGCTTCCTTAGTCCTTCAAATCTAAATGAGGCCATCTGATACGGAGTTTCAAAGGTAGACCAAATCAATCATTGATACGCGGAAATGGATAATGATTACGGATAGTGATACGGTTAAGTTCACGATGGTCGATACGCCGCCGCATACTTTTCTCTTTCTTCTTCATACCAACAGGAGCATCCAAAGAGAAACACTGAGGTGAACAAAATCATATTCCATCAACTCCTTCAATCTCTCAACTTCTATGGCACCATGGTTTCGTCAACTGAGATCAGTTCAATGCCAACTCTACTTCCCAAGCAGGAGGGAATCCCAAGAGGTTCATCAGAAAACATCGAAAAAATTTTGTACAACAAAATACTTCCAATGCCAGAGCTTTCCAAGGGTGGATACTAATAGGTGTCAGGAGAAATTTGACAATCAAATGAGATCGGAGTCTGTGCTTCCATAGCAGCATTAATCTTAATAGATTTAAATGGTTGAGAGCCATCATAACATAAGTAGGATGAAGCAGATTGCTAAAGGTCACATATCGGATATGGTAGTCTATGCAGCTTATGAAGAGCCAGTCAATCCATAACCAAAAGACCTCAAAATCAATTATATCAAAAGCAAACAGATTCGTAGAACGAATACGGTCTTCAAAACATACGGATAGTTCATATATCAGATTCAAGTGCATGGTTCATCAAAAGTGTTGAGACAGATAAGTGAATAGTTCACGGTGTTGGAATCTTGTTTAGCTCCTTAGCACAAGTGACAGGTAGAGTGTGTATCATCGGTAATACGAACATCGTATGGTTGTCAAAAGTGAGGTGTATGGAGTATCAGTTGCCAGCATCATCATGCTTAGTCAATAAATCCATACTGAGATAATATTAACATTATATCCTTCAAAGGAATTGATTGTCAGATGAAGTTCATCATTCGAAGGGAGGGAAACAAATCTTCCTATATCCGTGGTTAATAATTACCAGAGTTCTCATAGGATTAGTAATGGATTATGCAGAGTCAAGTAGTATCAGGTGATACATTCTATATCCAGCATAAGTAATGAATTCACAGAATGTGTCAAACACATTATGGTTGAATGACCTTCGGAATGGTCGGAAAGGTATCAAACTGTTTATCAAACAAATCGGAATGAAGATAAAAATCCGAAGGTGAAACCTAAATGGTGTAAGGTATCCATGTAGTTCTCGAGGCACTGCAAACTCACTTGATTACCAAGCTTAGGTTGAACATAACTTTCTAACCTCTTAAACAAATGTTCTTATTAGGCTTAACTAAGGGCAGAGGCACGAATCAGAGTGACGCGGAAGCAATGCTACTTACATAGATGTCCTAGTCTACCCATTCCTCACCGGTAATATCTTAAGTTTCTATGGGAAATCCAAAAGCAAATTCTCAAAGATTATCTTATGAGCGCCTACAGTGGAATCTTAAGGGTCCAAACTTCACAGGTCAAGGTTTAATATACTACAAGTCGCAGCCTAGTCTCTGATACCATAATTATAACACCCCAACCCGATAAGGGTAGAAGTATTACGTTATGGTGACAAATCAAAGCAAACACAAGCATATGACTTAAATAATACAAATGAATCTCATAGGTTACAAAGGGAAACTCTGAAATACAAGGTTACGAATGCAAACAACAATAAATACTAAGTCTAAAAATGTAATCACTTCTAGTCACCTCTAATCCAGAATAGCTATCAAAGTATAGTCTTCTAAGTCCAAAGTACTCTCCACTCATAACCCAGCTTTCAACTAAAACCTGCCGCAGGAAAAGAAACGCGGCTGAGCTTAAAAAGCCCAGTGAACAGATATATGCAAACGAAACCAAATGATAAGGAACGAAAATATGAAGTATGGTGCATTAAGAAAAGCATAAGGTATAAACAAATGGACATCAAAAGTAAGGAAAGGTCAGTAATCTACCACGAGCTCGAACACAAATCAAATCAATTATTATAGTAACCATGGAGTAGCAAGATTCCAAACATGTGAAAGACGTGTATTGCACACAAGCATCGGTCACCAAACTCATCATTTCATATCATATCCAATCAAATACAAATCGAACCTAGGATGCATCCATACGCCCCCGAACAAATCATATTGGCCTTAACAAATATAAAGTGCGCATATCATAATCAAAATGGGACGGTGTGGAACATCATTCAACCACACTAGAGTCATGCCATTGGTGCATCAATGACACGGCCATGTTACCTTTATGGCTAGGAAATAAATTGGCTCGTGTATCAAACTACAGGGTTCAAATGTCATATCATATCAAATTCAAATGTCTAAGTCATCAAAGAGTCATAATCAAAGTCCAAATGTCAAAGGTTCATATCAAAGGTTCAAAGCAAAGGTTCATATCAAAGTTCAAATGCCAAAGGTTCACAAATCTAAGGGTGCATAGCAAAGGTTCAAATAGAGCAAAAGTCAAAGGAAGCCATACTAGGAAGGCTCAGATCAAAGGTATCATAATCAAAACTAATATCAAAAAGATGTGTACGAATCATGAGAAACCTTAAGAGATAAGGACAGAATATCTATACCTTGAAAAGCTGAATAAGGAAAAGGTCACAGAATGGGAAATACTCCTCTTCAAAATCTACACATGATATCGTAGTACTTATTAATGACTTGTTTTATAAGTTGTTTACTCATTGATGTTGTTCTTATATCATATTATGGCTTCTTTCCATATTTAGTAACTTTCCATATTTAGTAAGTCTTATAAATAGTAAAATTCCCGATTTAATGACTTTTAGGATTACAAATGATAATTAAATAGACTCGGAGTCTTATATGGTTAACATTATAGTTTAAGGTTAAATATGTCAACTCTAAATAATTTAGGGTTTAGAATGCCAATTTATTATAGTTCAGGGGCTAATGTGTAAAATATTTGTTTTTATGAAACTTCCCATACTTTACATTTTTAATTATCTCATTAATTATTCCATGCAATGAAAGTCCTAATTCGCATATCCATCTAACCCGAACAATTCTTTCATACCTTATTCTTTTAACCCGTTAACCCATGATTTCAACACACAACACACCTTTCCTTTATACATACCAACGACTCCATGATCCTCCTTACAATTTCCTAACCACATCCATTCATTACCCTTTTATTTTTACTCATCATACACGACACAACCCACATAAAATCACGCACTATATGACCCTTACTACGATCCATTTTAACCCCTTCTTAGTTCGACCCATATTACACCACACTCGACACCCATAAACATCAATCAAAATCCCATTTCCAACCCTGGTAGACACACTAACACACACATGAAAATCACTCCAGTTTCACCCATTTTCCCAGCCCACAACACATCGTTTTGACACACACAAAGCCACCAAAACAACCATCACTTTCGCCGTGCATTTTTCCATACTCACAGCCACACCCAAGTAATCACAACAGTCCTGGTATTACCCTTCATTTGACACCAATAACACAATATTTAACCTCATAGAATCATAACTTTCCCCCTGCCCTAGTTCCTTGTTATTCGACCCATATTGGTAGTCACATTCACACACCCCACGACCACATGAAATCACAAATGACCCATATCCTTGGCTTGCTTTAACGCCACATACACATACACGACACAAGAATGACGAGTCACAAAGCCACATAAATAGTACCAACCTAGCCTTAAACCAACGTATTTATGGTGTACACCCCTCGTTAATTTCTTAGGGTTAGTTTAAAGTTTTTATGTCACGTATATAAAGAGCATATTAGGATTAGATGACCAGGTCTAGGGCTGGTATAACAGCTGACTCGAATGGCCAAGAACAGAAACAACAGTCAACATATTGGTCTTGCTAATCCATGATTTTATGGGGCGTTAAGTATGGTTATACAGGGTTCAGATTTTTCGAGACCTCGAATACACCAAAGCATGATTATTATGGTTCATATACATGTTACTACTTCAGATTATGTGTCAAATATGAGTGTCGAATGGCTTGGAGAACAAGAGGGTCAGGAGTTACCTTGTGGCAGATTTTAACGAGGCAAGTGAAAGGAACCAAGAACCACGAATCAAGGACACAAACATACCATGAATTGCACGATCACAGCAACCTCAAACATTCCTTCTTCCATGCTTCTTGAGGACTGAACAAATTGGATATGGTGGCTGCTAGGGTTTAGTATAGGGGAAGGGAAAAATAAACCATATAATGTGAATAAGAAATTGAGAGAGGAGCGTGTATTTTGTTATGGTAAAACTTTGAAGATTGCTACAATTAAGGAGTCCCAAACTCTTTTATTTTTAACAAGTTATTTGGTCAATTTGTCTTGCTCTTATCCTCTCTTGGACGTGTGAAATGGGAGAGGGATTTATCAAAATTTTCGTCTCAACATGGCACTCTTAGGAAGCTTGTGTAAACTTTAGTATATAAGCATAGGTAGATTTTAGTATAGCTTAGGATAGGTAGGTTTTATTTTGCATTTAACTATAATGTATAGTTTAAGTTTAATATAAATTTCAAGAGCATAACATATAGAGAAAATAATAATTAATTTTAAATGTCAAACTTAGGTTAAAAATGTATAATGTTCTTGTATTATTATTTGCATGTCCTTATACATTCAGAAATTTGAGGGGCAAAATGGGAATTTCAGATGAATGGAAAATTTAGGGTTTTACAACTCTTCCCCTCTAAAAGAAAAATTTTATCCTCGAAATTAGAGTAGAGAGATCAGATGGAAATGTATCGAATCGCAGAAGATGTGTGGATGACATATACGTATAATTCTTCAATTTCTCAAGTAGTCCCGTGTTCTGTATAATTCTTTCCAAAGGATTCTAACAATCAGACAGATCTTGTTTCTCATAATTCATAGCCTTAGATCTTTATCCAGAGTAGATCATAATGAATCATATTTAATGGAAAAGAAATGTACATGTAGCAGATGGTAGGCTTAACTCTCAATAGTAACACATGGGATACATACAAACAGAAATCAGATCGGATGATAATAACAAACGGTAGAGAGCTCTACAATGAAGCCTAAGATTCTTAACAGAGGCACAAAGGTCAATAAACTTATGCCGAGGGTTCACACTTATCAAGATGTCTAATGATGAAGGCAGAGTATTCGCACAGGTAGAATGAACCTAAGGTCTCACTAATCGCGGATAATCCTCATTAAATGTCAGAAATTTAAAGCTTCTCAGGCACTCCTCGAGATATCCTATGATCACAATAAAGGTACGTTATATGACGTAAGTATTATCACGTTGGCCAGGCATTATAATACTAGCATCATATAAATATACCTTCATGATGGTCATACTTTATCTCAAGTTGTGAAATAAGAAACCTAACAGCATCCTAATTGATCTTCTTCATTCTAAGGTGGTATCCATCATCGTCAACGGAAAAAAATTAGGAAACAGATCTTATTATAAAGTTAACGAAAAGCTATGTATGTCGAGCAGAAGTGAAGTACGTCATCGATTGCTTCAAACACACCATTACTCACAGAAATCAACTCAACCAGACATAAATGTTCGCTTCAAGAATCCGTTCATTCAAAATACATGATCTCAAAACCTCTTCTACGTCCGAATATTCCGTTTTGTTTATCCATCAGTTTGAGAGTGAAAAGAAGTCTTAAACTTGAGTCTGATTCCTCAAGCCTTCTGTAGTTCTTCCTAAAACTGTGAGATAGCAATACGAATCTCTGACACGGTCATTGAATACCCTTCTACCAGCAAATCTACTTGAGGTCTCAATTCATCTTAGTACAACGAATATGAATAGGGAGGTGAAATTGCGTGTCTCAGTCAGGTCTTCTAACACAGCTCAAAATTCGTCATCTTGATTAGATTCTTCTTCTATGCTCGCCACCACTTTTGTCTTGCGATAAATGTCTTCCAATCTTCAGGGTAACCACCACTGTTGTCCACTCCAGGTTATGAGTTGAATAGTTCATCTCCTACGGTCTGGTTGTCTTGAAGCCCAAACTGTAATCTCCACGTGCTGCATGAGGTATAATCGGGTCCCTTCTCAGTTTCTCTCTTCTTCTTATATGCTTCTTCCACGGTAACGCCTGCCGCGAACATCTTCTACTACTCTTCTACAAGGTTTCTAACTCCGATAACGGTCTTCAATCTTGGTCCTTTTTGTGGGAAACTCTGTCTTCACAGGATACATGGTAGTGTTGTCTACTACGATCTCTGAACGCCGATCAAATTTTATCTTCCAGAACAAGGGTCATTCTAACTTAATACAAAAATAATCTCTATGTTCCTCTTTCGTCTCTGAACATAACACAATGTCATACTATGACAATTTGTCCAAATACTCGCAAAAACATGATTATATTAGCCACTACAATTGGCATCACTAAAGCTCATAATGATCATAACGAGTACAAAAGAAGCCTCAGGAATCATCTTAGGGAAACTTCACTCCACTTCACGTCACCTACCTCCTTTTTAACGAATAAAGCTGAAATACTTCACGGAGGTTACTCTCGGTTAGATAACCCCCTTCTTAGAAGTTCTTATGGTTGCTTCCTTAGTCCTTCAAATCTAAATGAGGCCATCTGATACAGAGATTCAAAGGTAGACCAAATCAATCATTGATACGCGGAAATGGATAATGATTATGGATAGTGATACGGTTAAGTTCACGATGGTCTATACGCCGCCGCATACTTTTCTCTTTCTTCTTCATACCAACATGAGCATCCAAAGAGAAACACTGAGGTGAACAAAATCATATTCCATCAGCTCCTTCAATCTCTCAACTTCTATGGCACCATGGTTTCGTCAACTGAGATCAGTTCAATGCCAACTCTACTTCCCAAGCAGGAGGGAATCCCAAGAAGTTCATCAGAAAACACCAGAAAATTTCTGTACAACAAAATACTTCCAATGATAGAGCTTTCCAAGGGTGGATACTAATAGGTGTCAGGAGAAAATTGACAATCAAATGAGATCGGAGTCTGTGCTTCCATAGCAGCATTAATCTTAACAGATTTAAATGGTTGAGTGCCATCATAACATAAGTAGGATGAAGCAGATTGCTAAAGGTCACATATCGGATATGGTAGTCTATGCAGCTTATGAAGAGCCAGTCAATCCATAACCAAAAGACCTCAAAATCAATTATATCAAAAGCAAACGGATTCGTAGAACGAATACGGTCGTCAAAACATACGGATAGTTCATATATCAGATTCAAGTACATGGTTCATCAAAAGTGTTGAGATAGATAAGTGAACAGTTCACGGTGTTGGAATCTTGTTTAGCTCCTTAGCACAAGTGACAGGTAGAGTGTGTATCATGGGAAATCCAAAAGCAAATTCTCAAAGATTATCTTATGAGCGCCTACAGTGGAATCTTAAGGGTCCAAACTTCACAGGTCAAGGTTTAATATACTATAAGTCGCAGCCTGGTCTCTGATACCATAATTATAACACCCCAACCCGATAACGGTAGAAGTATTACGTTATGGTGACAAATCAAAGCAAACACAAGCATATGACTTAAATAATACAAATGAATCTCAAAGGTTACAAAGGGAAACTCTGAAATAAAGGTTACAAATGAAAACAACAATAAATACTAAGTCTAAAAATGTAATCACTTCTAGTCATCTCTAATCCTGAATAGCTATCAAAGTATAGTCTTCTAAGTCCAAAGTACTCTCCACTCATAACCCAGCTTTCAACTAAAACCTGCCGCAGGAAAAGAAATGCGGCTGAGCTTAAAAAGCCCAGTGAACAGATATATGCAAACGAAACCAAAAGATAAGGAACGAACATATGAAGTATGGTGCATTGGGAAAAGCATAAGGTATAAACAAATGGACATCAAAAGTAAGGAAAGGTCAGTAATCTACCACGAGCCCGAACACAAATCAAATCAATTATCATAGTAACCATGGAGTAGCTAGCTCCCGAACATGTGAAAGACGTGTATTGCACACAAGCATCAGTCACCGAACATATCATTTCATATCATATCCAATCAAATACAAATCGAACCTAGGATGCATCCATACACCCCCGAACAAATCATATTGGCCATAACAAATATAAAGTGCGCATATCATAATCAAAATGGGACGGTGTGGAACATCACTCAACCACACTAGAGTCATGCCATTGGTGCATCAATGACACGGCCATGTTACCTTCATGGCTAGGAAACAAATTGGCTTGGGTATCAAACTAAAGGGTTCAAATGTCATATCATATCAAAGTCAAATGTCTAAGTCATCAAAGAGTCATAATCAAAGTCCAAATGTCAAAGGTTCATATCAAAGGTTCAAAGCAAAGGTTCATATCAAAGTTCAAATGCCAAAGGTTCACAAATCTAAGGGTGCATAACAAAGGTTCAAATAGATCATAAGTCAAAGGAAGCCATACTAGGAAGGCTCAGATCAAAGGTATCATAATCAAAACTAATATCAAAAAGATGTGTACGAATCATGAGAAACCTTAAGAGATAAGGACAGAATATCTATACCTTGAAAAGCTGAATAAGGAAAAGGTCACAGAATGGGAAATACTCCTCTTCAAAATCTACACATGATATCGTAGTACTTATTAATTACTTGTTTTATAAGTTGTTTACTCATTGATGTTGTTCTTATATCATATTATGGCTTCTTTCCATATTTAGTAAGTCCTATAAATAGTAAATTTCCTGATTTAATGACTTTTAGGGTTACAAATGATAATTAAATAGACTCGGAGTCTTATATGGTTAACATTATAGTTTAAGGTTAAATATGTCAACTCTAAATAATTTAGGGTTTAGAATGCCAATTTATTATAGTTCAGGGGCTAATGTGTAAAATATTTGTTTTTATGAAACTTCCCATACTTTACATTTTAAATTACCTCATTAATTATTCCATGCAATAAAAGCCCTAATTCGCATATCCATCTAACTCGAACAATTCTTTCGTACCTTATTCTTTTAACCCGTTAACCCATGATTTCAACACACAACACACCTTTCCTTTATACATACCAACGACTCCATGATCCTCCTTACAATTTCCTAACCACATCGATTCATAACCCTTTTATTTTTACTCATCATACACGACACAACCCACATAAAATCACGCACTATATGACCCTTACTACGATCCATTTTAACCCCTTCTTAGTTCGACCCATATTACACCACACTCGACACCCACAAACATCAATCAAACTCCCATTTCCAACCCCGGTAGACACACTAACACACACATGAAAATCACTCCAGTTGCACCCATTTCCCAGCCCACAACACACCGTTTTGACACACATAAAGCCACCAAAACAACCATCACTTTCCCCATGCATTTGTCCATACTCACAGCCATACCCAAGTAATCACAACAGTCCTAGTCCCATACTTCGTTCGTGTTAGACCCGTATCCCGGTTACGAGTAGGCCCCACCCTAGATGAAAGTGGACCAAGGCCTCGTGTGATTGGTTAGTCAACGAATGTGGTGTTTTAGTCAAACCCGATAGTCAAAATATGACTAAAGCGGTTATGTAAAATATAATGTGCAACTAAAGGGGCTTAAGTTGCCAAGTGTTAAACATGTTATAAGTGTTATAAGTTAGTTGTGGCTAAAATGAAAGAAAGAGGACTAGAGGGGCCATTGTTGCCAACATCCCAAACTTGTACCTAACTAGTTATAACTAGTAATTTCTAGACATTTCTATCTTATCCTAGAAGGTGTTTAAGGTCCGGTTTTATGGAGGAGAGAAATGGAGGGAAAAAGGAGATGGTGACTTGAGAAGAAGAAGAAGAGAAAGTCTTATGCTTAAGGTTATGTCCTAGTAATGATCACACCAAGTAAGTAATTCTTGTAATGATTGTAAGTCTAGAGTTTAATGGGTTTTCATCATATGATCAAGATATGATCATATGATGATATGGGTTAGAAGATGATTATGTTTTGATGGGTTTGATAACCCTTGTTTATGTATTTGAGTATTATGTGATTAGGTTTTGATTATATGATGATGATGATGATCGATGATGATGATGATGTTGGAAGCTTGTGTTGATGATGATGTTCTTGTTGTTATGTAGCTTGGTTTGAGGTAAGTAAAATGATGATAGCATATGTTATATGGAATTCCATCATTATGTGTTATGTATGTTTATGGTTAGAAAGATAGCTGGTGTTATGCCTATGTGATGTCAAGATATGGCTTATGTGAAGATTGGATGCTAAGAGATAAGTTGATGTTATGTGCTAGTGATTTTGTGAAGTAAGTGGTTTATGTATATGATGCATTATGTGGATTGAAGTATAATGGTATGTTATGGTCGTTTTACTTGCTAAGCGTTATCGCTTATGGTTTAGTTGTCTAACCGTTTTGTAGGTGCTTATGCTATGGCTTGGATGTAAGGATATATGGACTAAGGCATGGTTATGCAATGTGGGTAGTTTTGGTAAGAATCTAGGAGCTTAGGTAGAATACCGAGCTCTTGTGTATAAGTTTGTACCCCCGTTGGTCTTTTATGGGTTGTTAGAGTGTAGCCGTATGGCAAAGAGTATGTCAAGAGTTGTATGGCAATTTGGTGGTCTTTTGATAAGTCAAAGTATGTTTTATGTGTTTATAGTCTAAGTTAAGGGAGTGTTTGGCACAAGTGTAAAAGTACCCATTTTGGGTGGAGAACGGGTCAAGTGTATATTGGAACATATTATATGTATTAAAGTAATGATTTTGGTTGAGTTTGAAGTGTTGTGAAAGTCGTATGTGGCTTTTGTCATGAAATGGGTCAAAAAGGGGTTATGTGCATGACCCGTCTAATTTGTAAAGCACCATTCCGGGATATCAAACGGTTAATGTTTTTGTATGAAAATGATGTTTATGATGTGTTAATGAAATCTGGAAAGTTTCATTAATTGTCGGGTCATAGGAGTTGTTTTTCCGGAAAATGGGTCAAAAGGATGTTAAAAGGGTTATGCAGTTAAAGGGGTGTTTGGGTTAAGAGTGTTTTTACCCAATTTGGGTAGTAAATCGGGTTGATTGAGTATGTAAATATTTTGTATGTTATGTTAATGGCCTTGAGTGAGTTTGAAGTGAATATAAGGTAGCACGGGTCACTTTCGGGTCTGTGTAGACTACTTTCGGGTCTGTGTAGACTACTTTGGTCTGTGTAGACTACTTTTGGTCTGTGTAGACTACTTTGGTCTGTGTAGACTACTTTTGGTCTGCGTAGACTACTTTGGTCTGTGTAGACTACTTTTGGTTTGCGTAGACTACTTTGGTCTGTGTAGACTACTTTTGGTCGGTGTAGACTACTTCGGGTCTGTGTAGACTACTTTTGGTATATGTAGACTACTTTTAGTCTGAGTAGACTACTTATGGTATTATCGATATTTAAAGTCTTTTGTTCATGTATGAGTCATGGTTCAAGCGTTTCCGCGTAGAAAGTCAAAAAGTTTTAAATTTTTGGTATAAGCGGGCACGGGGTGTAACAACTTGGTATCAGAGCTTCGGTTTAAGTGAATTAGGTTTCCTTTAGGTTGCCTAGACTTAAACCACTCGTAGACGCGTTAAGTTAAGTTTGAGATAGACGGGCTAATAGTTTGTGAGTTATAGGATGTGGATGTAGAGTTTGAAACGAATGATGTGATCGTTATATGGGTAGTATGATGGGGACTTAGGGATGTGTCTTATGTGATATATGGCATGGGAGACTTGACGTGTGAGTGATAGGATGACCGTGCACCTCGGGTTGTATCGGTAATTATTATACGATTATGTGAACGTAGTGAAGTATAGAAGTAATGATTTAGACGCGAAAAATAAATGCCTTAGTGGTGCGATGTGAAAGAGCTTAGATCAATAGGGGGATTAGGTTTTGATTGGATATAATATGAATATTGAGAATGTAGATTTACTAATGGTAGAATTAATAAGTTGAACTTGAGTCTTTGATTGTTTATGAAGTGGAATTCGTGATATGTTGTGTGAGCATAAAGTGTTAGGAGTTGTTTATGTTTATAGTATTGATGTAAATGTAATGTAAGTCCATGGTGGACTAGACGTGCTTAAATGATAGATTACCGTACACTTGGATATTGTCGGTGATCGTTATATGATTATGTGGTTGTGTGTTTTGGTAGTTAGCGAGGGCGAATAGGTGTAGTAAGTTGTGTGGTGGTTGTAAGAAATGTGACTAATAAGGAAAGTGCATGGCTTGTGAGCTAGGAATGACCAAAGTATGGTCTTATGAGTAGTTATATTTAGCATGGTGATCATTAAAGAGGTATTAGAGGCGGGTTAGTGGAGAGTTAAAGTATTAGGAGTATAAGTATGAACATGTGGTGACGTTGAATGTGTGTGGTGAAGAAATGAAATAAAAATATAGGCATAATAAGTTTGTGATGAACTTAGTTACAAATTGAGAAAAAGGCATAGGAGTTGAGTAAATAATGAAATAGAGCGAAATTTCTTAAGTGATAATAGCTAAAATGAGATGAATATGTGTGAAGCTAAGGTGTTGTCATGAAATAATTATATTAAGGTTAAGGCAATTAGCTGTAATCATTAATAAATAATGAGTGTGTTGTAATGGATGATCTATGTAAGGTCTACATGTAAAGGAAGCGAGTGAGACTAAAAGAAGAGAGATAAGATATGGAAATAAAAATGTGGTGGATTAAAAACGTAAGAAAGAATGAGAGGAGTATGTGTGAGAATAAAGAAGTTGTCTTGAGATTATCATATTACGGCGCTGTAATCACTATAATGAATACATGAGTTAAGGTTGGTAAAATGTGAGAGGTCTAGATGTAAATGAGTCGGGTGGACTAAAATGTAAAGTAAGAATGTGAAAATGATTAACGAAGGCTAAGAATGCAAGAGGTAAAGTAAAGATGTGAAAATAACTAAGGCGGATTAAAAATGTAAAGAGTGTGTATGAGATAAAGGCGTTGTTCTAAAATTATCATATTACTACTAAGGCGATTAGCGGTAATTACTATAATAAACGAATGTAATAATGTGTGTTTGTGGTGCTTATGGCTTGGATCCGATGTTAAAATGTGAAAGTGGTAAAGTGATGAATGTAATGATCCTTCGGGATGAATGTTAAATGTGGTATCCATCGGGATGACCAAGTAAAGGAATGTTAAGGAATCCTTCAGGATGAATGTTAAAGATCTTTCGGGATAAAAATGCATTGCCTTCACAGGCAATGATTGCCTACATCCTTGGCATGTGTGAAAGTCCTTTCGGAAAAAATGTTAAAGTAAAGCGGATCCAAGCTAGAAAATAGAAGAATTTAAATATCAAATGAAATATAAAATGAAAATGAAATAATAAAAGTTAGGTTGGGAATTAGGAGTAGTGGTGTTATGTCGGGAGTACATAACCACTAGTTTATATTTCTTGATTTACATCGATTGGGACGCCTCTCCATGTAAATGAGGAATTATAAACGAGTGGGCTATGTGTTGCCGACACGGCACGAGTAGGGTTAGAGAAGTAGAAAGCGAGAGTTTAGAATTCGTAGAAATTTTAAGGACTAAGATAGGAGGATTAGAGTTAGACCATGGCTTTAGTTGAGACTTAGAAGGACATTGATGGAGTGGAGAAATTGTAATGATGATATAATGTGCCTTGCAGCGTGGTAAAAATATGATGAATGAAAGAAATGGGATGTAAACAAATTAGTCGAGTGTAATAATGTAAAGTCAAATAGTGCGAGTTCTTAAGTAGCAAGAGTCAAAGAATGGGGGTAGAGGGTAAAGCGAGTGAGATGATGATGTGCGGTAATAGGGCGGATTAGAATGATGATTGGCGATAATAAGTAAGTCTTGTATTATGTGAAATCTAAGCGAGAGTTGTGTGGTATAGATGTAAGCGAGAGTAATGTGGATTAGGGCATGTGATATGTTATAGTATGCGTAAACTGCAAGATCACTTAGATCGTCGAACTAAGTAAACTAGGGGTTAAGGTGCTAGTAATGAGATGGGTTATGTGACTAAGTATAGGTTAGTAATGAATGGCAGATTTTGGGGACGAAATCTAAATAAGGGGGGTAGAATTGTTAGACCCGTATCCCGGTTACGAGTAGGCCCCACCCTAGATGAAAGTGGACCAAGGCCTCGTGTGATTGGTTAGTCAACGAATGTGGTGTTTTAGTCAAACCCGATAGTCAAAATATGACTAAAGCGGTTATGTAAAATATAATGTGCAACTAAAGGGGCTTAAGTTGCCAAGTGTTAAACATGTTATAAGTGTTATAAGTTAGTTGTGGCTAAAATGAAAGAAAGAGGACTAGAGGGGCCATTGTTGCCAACATCCCAAACTTGTACCTAACTAGTTATAACTAGTAATTTCTAGACATTTCTATCTTATCCTAGAAGGTGTTTAAGGTCCGGTTTTATGGAGGAGAGAAATGGAGGGAAAAAGGAGATGGTGACTTGAGAAGAAGAAGAAGAGAAAGTCTTATGCTTAAGGTTATGTCCTAGTAATGATCACACCAAGTAAGTAATTCTTGTAATGATTGTAAGTCTAGAGTTTAATGGGTTTTCATCATATGATCAAGATATGATCATATGATGATATGGGTTAGAAGATGATTATGTTTTGATGGGTTTGATAACCCTTGTTTATGTATTTGAGTATTATGTGATTAGGTTTTGATTATATGATGATGATGATGATCGATGATGATGATGATGTTGGAAGCTTGTGTTGATGATGATGTTCTTGTTGTTATGTAGCTTGGTTTGAGGTAAGTAAAATGATGATAGCATATGTTATATGGAATTCCATCATTATGTGTTATGTATGTTTATGGTTAGAAAGATAGCTGGTGTTATGCCTATGTGATGTCAAGATATGGCTTATGTGAAGATTGGATGCTAAGAGATAAGTTGATGTTATGTGCTAGTGATTTTGTGAAGTAAGTGGTTTATGTATATGATGCATTATGTGGATTGAAGTATAATGGTATGTTATGGTCGTTTTACTTGCTAAGCGTTATCGCTTATGGTTTAGTTGTCTAACCGTTTTGTAGGTGCTTATGCTATGGCTTGGATGTAAGGATATATGGACTAAGGCATGGTTATGCAATGTGGGTAGTTTTGGTAAGAATCTAGGAGCTTAGGTAGAATACCGAGCTCTTGTGTATAAGTTTGTACCCCCGTTGGTCTTTTATGGGTTGTTAGAGTGTAGCCGTATGGCAAAGAGTATGTCAAGAGTTGTATGGCAATTTGGTGGTCTTTTGATAAGTCAAAGTATGTTTTATGTGTTTATAGTCTAAGTTAAGGGAGTGTTTGGCACAAGTGTAAAAGTACCCATTTTGGGTGGAGAACGGGTCAAGTGTATATTGGAACATATTATATGTATTAAAGTAATGATTTTGGTTGAGTTTGAAGTGTTGTGAAAGTCGTATGTGGCTTTTGTCATGAAATGGGTCAAAAAGGGGTTATGTGCATGACCCGTCTAATTTGTAAAGCACCATTCCGGGATATCAAACGGTTAATGTTTTTGTATGAAAATGATGTTTATGATGTGTTAATGAAATCTGGAAAGTTTCATTAATTGTCGGGTCATAGGAGTTGTTTTTCCGGAAAATGGGTCAAAAGGATGTTAAAAGGGTTATGCAGTTAAAGGGGTGTTTGGGTTAAGAGTGTTTTTACCCAATTTGGGTAGTAAATCGGGTTGATTGAGTATGTAAATATTTTGTATGTTATGTTAATGGCCTTGAGTGAGTTTGAAGTGAATATAAGGTAGCACGGGTCACTTTCGGGTCTGTGTAGACTACTTTCGGGTCTGTGTAGACTACTTTGGTCTGTGTAGACTACTTTTGGTCTGTGTAGACTACTTTGGTCTGTGTAGACTACTTTTGGTCTGTGTAGACTACTTTGGTCTGTGTAGACTACTTTTGGTCTGCGTAGACTACTTTGGTCTGTGTAGACTACTTTTGGTCGGTGTAGACTACTTCGGGTCTGTGTAGACTACTTTTGGTATATGTAGACTACTTTTAGTCTGAGTAGACTACTTATGGTATTATCGATATTTAAAGTCTTTTGTTCATGTATGAGTCATGGTTCAAGCGTTTCCGCGTAGAAAGTCAAAAAGTTTTAAATTTTTGGTATAAGCGGGCACGGGGTGTAACAGTTCGACACCACCAACACAATATTTAACCTCATAAAATCATAACTTTCCCCCTGCCCTAGTTCCTTGTTATTCGACCCATATTGGTAGTCACATTCACACACCCCACGACCACATGAAATCACAAATGACCCATATCATTGGCCTGCTTTAACGCCACATACACATACACGACACAAGAATGACGAGTCACAAAACCACATAAATAGTACCAACCTAGCCTTAAACCCACGTATTTATAGTGTACACCCCTCGTTAATTTCTTAGGGTTAATTTAAAGTTTTTATGTCACGTATATAAAGAGCATATTAGAATTAGATGGCCAGATCTAGGGCTGGTATAACAGCTAACTCGAATGGCCAAGAACAGAAATAACAGTCAACATATTGGTCTTGCTAATCCATGATTTTATGGGGCGTTATGTATGGTTATACAGGGTTCAGATTTATCGAGACCTCGAATACACCAAAGCATGATTATTATGGTTCATAAACATGTTACTACTTCAAATTATGTGTCAAATATGAGTGTCGAATGGCTTGGAGAACAAGAGGGTCAGGAGTTACCTTGTGGCAGATTTTAACGAGGCAAGTGAAAGGAACCAAGAACCACGAAACAAGGACACAAACATACCATGAATTGCACGATCACAGCAACCTCAAACATTCCTTCATCCATGCTTCTTGAGGACTGAACAAAGTGGTTATGGTGGCTGCTAGGGTTCGGTATAGGGGAAGGGAAAAATAAACCGTATAATGTGAATAAGGGAATGAGAGAGGTGCGTGTATTTTGTTATGGTAAAACTGTGAAGATTGCTACAATTAAGGAGTCCCAAACTCTTTTATTTTTAACAAGTTATTTGGTCAATTTGTCTTGTTCTTATCCTCTCTTGGACGTGTGAAATGGGAGAGGGATTTATCAAAATTTTCGTCTCAACATGGCACTCTTAGGAAGCTTGTGTAAACTTTAGTATATAAGCATAGGTAGATTTTAGTATAGCTTAGGACAGGTAGGTTTTATTTTGCATTTAACTATAATGTGCAGTTTAAGTTTAATATAAATTTCAAGAGCATAACATATAGAGAAAATAATAATTAATTTTAAATGTCAAACTTAGGTTAAAAATGTATAATGTTCTTGTATTATTATTTGCATGTCCTTATACATTCAGAAATTTGAGGGGCAAAATGGGAATTTCAGATGAATGGAAAATTTAGGGTTTTACAACTCTTCCCCTCTAAAAGAAAAATTTTGTCCTCGAAATTGGAGTAGAGATCAGATGGAAATGTATCGAATCGCAGAAGATGTGTGGATAACATATACGTATAATTCTTCAATTTCTCAAGTAGTCCCGTGTTCTGTATAATTCTTTCCAAAGGATTCTAACAATCAGACAGATCTTGTTTCTCATAATTCATAGCGTTAGATCTTTATCCAGAGTAGATCATAATGAATCAGATTTAATGGAAAAGAAATGTACATGTAGCAGATGGTAGGCTTAACTCTCAATAGTAACACATGGGATACATATAAACAGAAATCAGATCGGATGATAATAACAAACGGTAGAGAGCTCTACAATGAAGCCTAAGATTCTTAACAGATGCACAAAGGTCAATAAACTCATGCTGAGGGTTCACACTTATCAAGATGTCTAATGATGAAGGCAGAGTATTCGCACAGGTAGAATGAACCTAAGGTCTCACTAATCGCGGATAATCCTCATTAAATGTCAGAAATCTAAAGCTCCTCAGGCACTCCTCGAGATATCCTATGATCACAATAAAGGTACGTTATATGACGTAAGTATTATCACGTTGGCCAGGCATCATAATACTAGCATCATATAAATATACCTTCATGATGGTCATACTTTATCTCAAGTTGTGAAATAAGCAACCTATCAGCATCCTAATCGATCTTCTTCATTCTAAGGTGGTATCCATCATCGTCAACGGAACAAAATTAGGAAACAGATCTTATCATTACTCACAGGAATCAACTCAACCAGACATGAATGTTCGCTTCAAGAATCCGTTCATTCAAAATACATGATCTCAAAACCTCTTCTACGTCCGAATATTCCGTTTTGTTTATCCATCAGTTTGAGAGTGAAAAGAAGTCTTAAACTTGAGTCTGATTCCTCAAGCCTTCTGTAGTTCTTCCTAAAACTGTGAGGTAGCAACGCGAATCTCTGACACGGTCATTGAATACCCTTCTACCAGCAAGTCTACTTGAGGTCTCAATTCATCTTAGTACAACGAATATGAATAGGGAGGTGAAATTGCGTGTCTCAGTCAGGTGTTCTAACACAGCTCAAAATCCGTCATCTTGATTAGAATCTTCTTCTATGCTCTCCACCACTTTTGTCTTGCGATAAATGTCTTCCAATCTTCAGGGTAACCACCACTGTTGTCCACTCCAGGTTATGAGTTGAATAGTTCGTCTCCTACGGTCTGGTTGTCTTGAAGCCCAAACTGTAATCTCCACGTGCTGCATGAGGTATAATCGGGTCCCTTCTCAGTTTCTCTCTTCTTCTTATATGCTTCTTCCACGGTAACGCCTGTCGCGAACATCTTCTACTACTCTTCTGCAAGGTTTGTAACTCCGATAACGGTCTTCAATCTTGGTCCTTTTTGTGGGAAACTCTGTCGTTACATGGTAGTGTTGTCTACTAAGATCTTTGAACGCCGATCAAATTTTCTCTTCCAGAACAAGGGTCATTCTAACTTAATACAAAAATAATCTCTATGTTCCTCTTTTGTCTCTGAACATAACACAATGTCATACTATGACAATTTGTCCAAATACTCGCGAAAACATGATTATATTAGCCACTACAATTGGCATCACTAAAGCTCATAATGATCATAACGAGTACAAAAGCAGCTTCAGGAATCATCTTAGGGAAACTTCACTCCACTTCACGTCACCTACCTCCTTTTTCATGAATAAAGCTGAACTACTTCACGGAGGTTACTCTCGGTTAGATAACCCCCTTCTTAGAAGTTCTAATGGTTCCTTCCTTAGTCCTTCAAATCTAAATGAGGCCATCTGATACAGAGTTTCAAAGGTAGACCAAATCAATCATTGATACGCAGAAAATGGATAATGATTACGGATAGTGATACGGTTAAGTTCACGATGGTCGATACGCCGCCGCATACTTTTCTCTTTCTTTTTCATACCAACAGGAGCATCCAAAGAGAAACACTGAGGTGAACAAAATCATATTCCATCAGCTCCTTCAATCTCTCAACTTCTATGGCACCATGGTTTTGTCAACTGAGATCAGTTCAATGCCAACTATACTTCCTAAGCAGGAGGGATTCCCAAGAGGTTCATCAGAAAACACCAAAAAAATTTTGTACAACAAAATGCTTCCAATGCCAGAGCTTTACAAGAGTGGATACTAATAGGTGTCAGGAAGAATTTGACAATCAAATGAGATCGGAGTCTGTACTTCCATAGCAGCATTAATCTTAACAGATTTAAATGGTTGAGAGACATCATAACATAAGTAGGTTGAAGCAGATTGCTAAAGGTCACATATCGGATATGGTAGTCTATGCAGCTTATGAAGAGCCAGTCAATTCATAACCAAAAGACCTCAAAATCAATTATATCAAAAGCAAACGGATTCGTAGAACGAATACGGTCGTCAAAACATACGGATAGTTCATATATCAGATTCAAGTACATGGTTCATCAAAAGTGTTGAGATAGATAAGTGAACAGTTCACGGTGTTGGAATCTTGTTTAGCTCCTTAGCACAAGTGACAGGTAGAGTGTGTATCATCGGTAATACGAACATCGTATGGTTGTCAAAAGTGAGGTGTATGGAGTATCAGTTTCCAGCATCATCATGCTCACTCAATAAATCCATACTGAGATAATATTAACATTATATCCTTCCAAAGGAATTCATTGTCAGATAAAGTTCATCGTTCGAAGGGAGGGAAACAAATCTTCCTATATCCGTGGTTAATAATTACCAGAGTTCTCATAGGATTAGTAATGGATTATTCAGAGTCAAGTAGTATCAGGTGATACATTCTATATCGAGCATAAGTAATGAATTCACAGAATGTGTCAAACACATTATGGTTGAATGACCTTCGGAATGGTCGGAAAGGTATCAAACTGTTTATCAAACAAATCGGAATGAAGCTCAAAATCAGAAGGTGAAACCTAAATGGAGTAAGGTATCCATGTAGTTCTCGAGGCACTGCAAACTTACTTGATTATCAAGCTTAGGTTGAACATAACTTTCTAACCTCTTAAACAAATGTTCTTATTAGGCTTAACTATGGGCAGAGGCACGAATCAGAGGGATGCGGAAGCAATGCTACTTACATAGATGTCCTAGTCTACCCATTCCTCACCGGTAATAACTTAAGTTTCTATGGGAAATCCAAAAGCAAATTCTCAAAGATTATCTTATGAGCGCCTACAGTGGAATCTTAAGGGTCCAAACTTCACAGGTCAAGGTTTAATATACTATAAGTCGCAGCCTGGTCTCTGATACCATAATTATAACACCCCAACCCGATAACGGTAGAAGTATTACGTTATGGTGACAAATCAAAGCAAACACAAGCATATGACTTAAATAATACAAATGAATCTCAAAGGTTACAAAGGGAAACTCTGAAATACAATGTTACAAATAAAAACAACAATAAATACTAAGTCTAAAAATGTAATCACTTCTAGTCACCTCTAATCCAGAATAGCTATCAAAGTATAGTCTTCTAAGTCCAAAGTACTCTCCACTCATAACCCAGCTTCCAACAAAAACCTGCCGCAGGAAAAGAAATGCGGCTGAGCTTGAAAAGCCCAGTGAACAGATATATGCAAATGAAACCAAAAGATAAGAAACGAACATATAAAGTATGGTGCATTGGGAAAAGCATAAGGTAAAAACAAATGGACATCAAAAGTAAGGAAAGGTCAGTAATCTACAACGAGCCCGAACATAAATCAAATCAATTATCATAGTAACCATGGAGTAGCTAGCTCCCGAACATGTGAAAGACGTGTATTGCACACAAGCATCGGTCACCGAACATATCATTTCATATCATATCTAATCAAATACAAATCGAACCTAGGATGCATCCATACGCCCCCGAACAAATCATATTGGCCATAACAAATATAAAGTGCGCATATCATAATCAAAATGGGATGGTGTGGAACATCACTCAACCACACTAGAGTCATGCCATTGGTGCATCAATGACACGGCCATGTTACCTTCATGGCTAGGAAACAAATTGGCTCGGGTATCAAACTGAAGGGTTCAAATGTCATATCATATCAAAGTCAAATGTCTAAGTCATCAAAGAGTCATAATCAAAGTCCAAATGTCAAAGGTTCATATCAAAGGTTCAAAGCAAAGGTTCATATCAAAGTTCAAATGCCAAAGGTTCACAAATCTAAGGGTGCATAACAAAGGTTCAAATAGATCATAAGTCAAAGGAAGCCATACTAGGAAGGCTCAGATCAAAGGTATCATAATCAAAACTAATATCAAAAAGATGTGTACGAATCATGAGAAACCTTAAGAGATAAGGTCAGAATATCTGTACCTTGAAAAGCTGAATAAGGAAAAGGTCACGGAATGGGAAATACTCCTCTTCAGAATCTACACATGATATCGTAGTACTTATTAATGACTTGTTTTATAAGTTGTTTACTCATTGATGTTGTTCTTATATCATATTATGGCTTCTTTCCATATTTAGTAACTTTCCATATTTAGTAAGTCTTATAAATAGTAAAATTCCCGATTTAATGACTTTTAGGGTCACAAATGATAATTAAATAGACTCGGAGTCTTATATGGTTAACATTATAGTTTAAGGTTAAATATGTCAACTCTAAATAATTTAGGATTTAGAATGCAAATTTATTGTAGTTCAGGGGCTAATGTGTAAATTATTTGTTTTTATGAAACTTCCCATACTTTACATTTTTAATTACCTCATTAATTATTCCATTCAATAAAAGCCCTAATTCGCATATCCATCTAACTAGAACAATTCTTTCTTACCTTATTCTTTTAACCTGTTACCCCAAGATTTCAACACACAACACACCTTTCCTTTATACATACCAACGACTCCATGATCCTCCTTACAATTTCCTAACCACATCGATTCATAACCCTTTTATTTTTACTCATCATACACGACACAACCCTGATGCGTGGTTTTGCGACCTTACAACAGGTTTTACCTCTCGAGGGATCTCAAGAGGCTTGCAATCCCCACCAGGCAGTGTACCTAACCGATGTAGTATAGTGTAGTGGCAAGTACCGGGGGATTGATCGTTCTCTAGGGGAATAGTGTCGTTAGGATTGAAAAACTACTCTAATAGGTCTAAGGGTGAGGGAAGATTCTTTTTTGTATTTTTTATATTTTTATAAAAACAAATAAAATCTCGGGTTTGAAGGAGTGGGCGGAATTAGTTGCTAGTCAACTAACCCAAATAACTACAATTGCAAATAAAATAAAATAACTGAAAATAAAAAGGTTGTGAAACTTATATGGAGAGAAATGTGTTTACTTAGATTTCCTTACTCCCTAACTATCTTTTACCGGTTGATTAGTGTGTATTAATTGCGTGGATGACGGGTGTATTCCTTAATACCAATCGTGGGGTGGCGTACGTACTTCCCCAACTCTACAAGCTCCTACTTCACTCCTATGTCAAGCCGGCTAAGAAGCTCCTAACATGCGATCACTAGAATTCGCTCATGCATTAAATACAACCATACAAACCTTAGTACGCATTGGTTCATGTTTCTTAAGACGTTCAAGCAAGTTACCGTATAGGAGGTTAGCCAGTTTTCTTAAGCCTAACATCGATAAACAATCATCCAATACAATTAATAACACACCAATAACCAATAATCAATAGTTAGGTTTCATTAGATCTAAGCAAACACAAGATAAATCTAGCCTAGCATGTAAATTAAAAGACAAGAACAAGATATAATCAAACAACACATAGACATATTGAATGATTAATTGATTACTTATCTTCAATTAAACATGGGAGATCCAAGGGTATAAAACCCTTAAAAATGGCAGAAAAATCGTCTAGGGTTTCTGATACGGTTGTAAGTACGCGGGCAGTTTTAAATTTGTATTCCCGTTAGATAAAATAGTCACTTGAGGACAAATGACAATTCGATCTTCCGGAGTCGTATTCCACGACGAGATTTGAATTGAAAATCACGTTATGTCTTTTGTTTAATGCTTGATTGTCAAATATTTTTGGTTTTGGTTTTTAGAGAAAAATTAAACACTATTTTAAAACAGTTATTTTAAACTATTTTAAAATTAGACTACAACTAATGACTATAAAGTTAAGCTAAGAATATGATATTAAAAGGTATGCTTGTCAAGAGTGGTGAAAAGCTCATTAATTGTGAATATTCATTTTAAGCCCTTTTTAATTAATACCCGTCAAAATAAATTATTTTCTCACAACGTTGGCTTATATTGAAAACAATTCTTTTTCTAGGTAAAAATTAGTAGATTTAAATAATTAATTATCCCAACGGCTTTTGCCCGTTAAAATAACCAACTAGTCAAATCTACAAATAATCCGGAAATTACTAATTTTCAACCTTCTTAATTACTTGGTTTGATAATTAGTTATCTTAACGGCTTTTGCCCGTTAAAATGACTAAAAATGAATCCAAGTAAACCAAAGGTTAAAAGTCAATAATTTCTAAGTTTCCACACTTTTATTCACAATCCACCAACACTTAACAAGCATATAATATATTTACTCACTAATCATAATAACTAAGCTATAATCAACAATAACTCCAACAAACATAATCATAATTATCTAAACTAATAATCTAAACTAAAGCATTTAAAAAGCTAAATATGACAATAAACATAACAAAAAGAAAGTAAAGAAAAGGGAGAGAGAGCACCCGGAATGGATCAAGAATGATGACGATAACCATACTAAACTAAAAACCCCTCCAAAGCTCATAATTAACCCAAAATACTTCTTATTTACCCATAATCATCTTCTAATCTTCAAAAGCTTGAGACTTTATGTAAGTTTAAGTGGATGTAGATAATAAAGTTTGCAACTTTTATAACTAAAAACCTTAAAAATAATAAAAACTTGATTTTTAAAACTAAATTAACACTAAAAATGTAAAAAGGGTTAAAACTTTAATTAAAAGATAAGATTAAACTAACTTTTAAAACAAAAAGATTCAAACTTTATTAATTAAATGACTAAAAGTAGAGATTTTATATAAGAAAGCTTATAAAAAGAGTGATTAAAAAGATCTAATAAGAGATTAAGTGGGTAAACACAAAATATAAAACTTGACAATAAAAACATGAAATTAATAAGAGATGCAAGAAAATAGATAAAGATTAATACCTTAAATTACCAAGATTTATTACAAAGATTAACTATTTAAAATAAATCTAAAACTAAACTAAAAAAAAACTAAAAAGAAAAAAAAAAGAAAAGAAAGAATAATGAAAAAAACGAGATCTGCTCCTCTCTATAAACAATTTCAATTCTTTCTCCCCAAGAAAAGTGGCCCCCCACGTAGGGGTATTTTGGTCTTTTCACGCAGCAAACTAGGGGCAAAGTGGTAATCTCGCGTGGCCTGCATTAAATAACGAAAAAAATGCCATAAGAGGGAATCGAACCCCTGACCTTCTGGATAGAATACAGCACCACAACCACTAGACCACTTTCACCTTTGTGTTCACATTTGCTTTAGTAATGCCTTTGACCTTTTCTTGACTGGGCCAGATTTGGGTTTTAACTAATAGATGTTGGATCAGCATTTTTAAGGTGAACTGGACCAATCCACGGGGCGGGGTCGGGTCCGTTGGACTCGTTTTCCCGTGATCTTTCCATCGGTATGCTCGGGGCTTCATGTGGGCTTCGACTTTTAAATGCTCTTTTCCATTTCTCGTGCTCGTTTTGTCGTTTTCTCTTGATTTTTGTCCATTTTTCTAGATATTCGTGCCTGCACAATCATAAACACAAAAACACAATATATTTGGCATAATTGGTTAGTTTTTGGTCGTTTTGGTCTTAATTTGGTCAAGAAAAGGTATGTGTTTAAGCACATACCAAAATCCCCCAGGCTAAGTTATTGCCGTGTCCTCACGCAATGTCATAAAAACACGTTTTTGAAACAAAAAATTTCTAATCTGTTTTTACTAACTTTGAGAAGTAGCAAAATTTTCAAAAGAGATTAAGAAATCTTAAGTTCTAAAAACTCCCCGATTTTCCTTTTTATTCTATTTTTGTATTTTTCTCATAATCATGTGACGGTTTTGTTGACAATCATTATCTCACGATAACTTTTAGGGTCAACGAGTAGGAAACACGACTCATAAAGAAGTGACCATACGGATAAAATTTGTCATTCCTGATTTTTCACGAGTCCCCAAACTAAGCTTAAAAACGAAATCATTGTTATTTACAAGTTAGATGCCAACACTACCCATGGAAGTTAATTGTGTATTACTTCTCGTTCCCAAATTCCTATTTTCCTCTATTTATTTTATTTTTGGTGAGAAAGGAATTTCTTCATACTCTCGTTTCGATAAGTTTTAGTCCGATAAAGATACCTAGTTTAGACGCTAAGTAGTTTACAAACCTTCCCTTGAAAATCGTTGCATAGAAAAATGAGGTCCACATCAAGGTCTCTGATATAACACGATTTTGAGGATATCCCTTTTATATACGACCGAAACAACTCATCTACGAGTCCAGAGACAGAAGCTTTTATTAGGACACCCCCGGAGTCGAAATTTGGCATTTTTAACATTATTAAGCACATATTATTATTCCTCGGCCTTTTAAACAACCTAGACAACGGCAGCAAACCGTCAAGAATCGGGAGTCTTATTTTGACCTTGGATATTTTTTCTCTGCCTTTATTAGAAGTCTACAACATCGGCTGCGAACCGGCAAGATGTAGAAAACTTTTTATGGCTTTGGATTATTATTATACATTATCATATTCATTAATTATTTGTGTTGCCAAACCCCAAGTCCTACGGCTTTTATAACAATCCCAACATCGGTTGCGAGCCGGCAAGATGGAATAGTCTATTACACCGTAACACTGACAGTACCTTGATGTGTACCCAACTTTCATAAGCAAGAATTCTCTAAGGAAGAAATAAAAACTAATTATCGCCAAAACCAAAATACCTTTAATTATTCCTAGATTACTATTTTTGGGTGAAACAAGCTTATGGGAACAAGAAGCCACAAGTAACTTCGATGAGCTCTAAAGAGATCCAACTACTCCACGTTTAGCAATCTAACTTATAAACAACTCTATCATTTCTCGTTCTTCGCAAATTTAAAATCTTAAATAATAAGATCCGCGAATACTTAGCCAAATAATCAAGCCATGCATATATAAAGTCAGAATTTTATTCCTACTCTCACCAGCGGAAAGTCAACAAAAATGTCAAAATTTATTATATTTTTGCAAAAATTTTTAAATTTTTCTCATTTTTTTTGGATTTTTTCAATTTTGGAGGAAAAACGGGGTTGCATGAGAAAACGGCAAAAATGCAAGGCAAAAATCAAATCGAAAGATTACCCCCCCAGACTAAAACGAGACATTGTCCTCAATGTCTTAAAGGTAAGGGTTCTCCTACATAAATCTAAGGCCGTTTATGAATTATGCCAAAGATAAACGTAAAACGATAAGATTAAGGATATCGGATGAGCAACGAATGATGAAACTCGAGTGGAGAGAAGCAAAACACGAGCACGAGAGTCTTCATTATTCGGGCAAATCCTGGACACATCACAAAAAACCACGAAACACAAGAAATGGAAGAGGTAACCCTCCTCACGTCACTTTATTAAGAAAAAAGAAAGAAGATAGATGGATAAGCATGGGGTGCCTCCCACGAAGCGCTTGTTTTTGTTAACTGAGTCACGTAGCTTGACTCGACCCCGAATTCATTTGTCCTTGGGGGAGCATGTGGAAAAGAAAATCTCCATCGGACTTTCGTTCAAGATGTTTGGATAAACATTGAAGCATACGAAAGTTCCACTCCGATGAGATGCCCACGGCTCTAAATAGAAATTATGAATGAGATGCCGGGGTCAAAGATGGTATCTTCACTCCCGAAGGAGTGAAGGAGAGGAGAATTAACCTTATAGGTATGAAAAGGAAGAAAGATCTTGATAACAATTGTAAGATAATCGTCATCATTATCAAATTTATCATTAAAGCTTTTTAGGTCATGGTCTAAAACCACCTCAGGAGGGAGATTCGGGATAGTGTCTTTAATAAGCAAATGCTCAGGATAGATCACATCTCCCTCCGTGTCCTTAGAATGATCATACTCCGGTGGAGATATGATGTGAGTGAGTTCACCCGCGAACTCCTCGAAACAAGAAGAAGAATCAATTAATGGATCACGATTTAGCAAAAATTCTAACTCTCTTAGATCTGATTTAAAATCAAAGTTATCGTCTTCATCCCCCGGTGGGATGGGATCAATGTGAGCGAGTTCATCGGTGAACTCCTCGAGAAGAGAGTCAGAAGTGGAAATTTTTGCTATATCTGAAGGGATATACGGAGATGGAATTTGTGCTGTACTTTGTGAGCTATCAATCTGCACCTTTTCCATTACGGTCTCTGTTTCGGATTCATCACTCTCCTCCACCTGAATATCAAAGATCGGATTATCTGAAATTAAAGTAAATTCAGATCCGAAATCAAACTGAGGATTGGTGATAGTCATAGAGATTGAATCAGAAGGTTTCTCAGATACCCTTGGGATTGGAACAAGGTCATCAATTTCCTCAAGAGGATTGATTTCGACTTCCTTGTCCCCCATTGACAAGGTATCTGAAGATTCCTTAATGAGTGGATCTATCTTAGATTTTTCTTCTTCAAAAGGCTCATCATCATCACTCTCATCGTCATCGGAGTATGTAAAATTATTGGTGTAAGGAGGACCTGGTCCGTACCGACAATATTGACTTATATAAGTTTCTTGGTTGTCAAGGACCTCAATTTGTGCACTCATGGCGGAAATTTTCTTGGAATAATGATCACTCATCACAGTGATAGAGTCATACTGAACTTCAGCGTCCCACTGATAATGATGATGTGTCATATTCTCAATCAAATCATAAGCTTCTTGAGGAGTTTTCCGCATGAGATTTCCTCCAGCAGCCAACATAATTTTGTCTTGATCAATCGGAGTTATACCATGATAAAAGGTTAGGATTTGATCAAGAAGCAAAATTTTGTGATCAGGACATTTCCGTAACAAAGATTTGAATCGTTCCCAAGCTTCAAATACTGACTCTATGGGCAATTGCCGGAAATTCAGAATGTCTTTCCTAAGCTGCACCGTTTTAGAATGTGGAAAGTATTTTGAAAGAAACTTGAAGAACATCTCTTCCCAAGTTTGAATTGAGTGGGTTTTAAGAGTATAAAACCAAGATTCAGCGTTGTGGGATAAAGAGAATGGAAAAAGATTCAAACGAATGCTATCTTGAGAAACTCCTTTCTGCTTCATGGATTGAGTGATAGATATGAACTTGTATAGGTGCTCGTTTTCATCTTCATCTCGAAATCCATAGAATTGGCAATTTTGTCGAAGCAGTCGAACCATATGATTTTTCAATTCAAAATTAGTTCCTGGAGCTAATGTTGGAGCTATCGGTCCTCCTCTACCGATAAGTGATGGACGATAGAAATCCTCCATGGTCCTTGGATCATGGGGATGAGATGGGAAAGAATCGAACATGGTGGAGAATTAAACAATATGAGGGATAAGAAGATAAGAATTAAACGGTTAAGAGGATAAGAAGATAAGAATTAAACGGTATGAGAGGGTAAAGAGATAAGAATTAAACGAATAAGAGGATTAAGAAGAATATTTTTGGATTTTTTAAATTTTAGAAACATTGAAAATCACAAAAGAAAAAGGAAAAATAATTTGGAGAAGAAAATCTTTTTGGGATTTTATAATAAGAAAATATTTACAAATGAAAACGATAACTCCACGAGGAAGGGTCTTCAAAACACGAATCGATAAACGGAATCACGAACTCACTTCAACCTTCCCCGGCAGCGGCGCCAAAAACTGATACGGTTGTAAGTACGCGGGCAGTTTTAAATTTGTATTCCCGTTAGATAAAATAGTCACTTGAGGACAAATGACAATTCGATCTTCCGGAGTCGTATTCCACGGCGAGATTTGAATTGAAAATCACGTTATGTCTTTTGTTTAATGCTGGATTGTCAAATATTTTTGGTTTTGGTTTTTAGAGAAAAATTTAACACTATTTTAAAACAATTATTTTAAACTATTTTAAAATTAGACTACAACTAATGACTATAAAGTTAAGCTAAGAATATGATATTAAAAGATATGCTTGTCAAGAGTGGTGAAAAGCTCATTAATTGTGAATATTCATTTTAAACCCTTTTTAATTAATACCCGTCAAAATAAATTATTTTCTCACAACGTTGGATTATATTGAAAACAATTCTTTTTCTAGGTAAAAATTAGTAGATTTAAATAATTAATTATCCCAACGGCTTTTGCCCGTTAAAATAACCAACTAGTCAAATCTACAAATAATCCGGAAATTACTAATTTTCAACCTTCTTAATTACTTGGTTTGATAATTAGTTATCTTAACGGCTTTTGCCCGTTAAAATGACTAAAAATGAATCCAAGTAAACCAAAGGTTAAAAGTCAATCATTTCTAAGTTTCCACACTTTTATTCACAATCCACCAACACTTAACAAGCATATAATATATCTACTCACTAATCATAATAACTAAGCTATAATCAACAATAACTCCAACAAACATAATCATAATTATCTAAACTAATAATCTAAACTAAAGCATTTAAAAAGCTAAATATGACAATAAACATAACAAAAAGAAAGTAAAGAAAAGGGAGAGAGAGCACCCGGAATGGATCAAGAATGATGACGATAACCATACTAAACTAAAAACCCCTCCAAAGCTCATAATTAACCCAAAATACTTCTTATTTACCCATAATCATCTTCTAATCTTCAAAAGCTTGAGACTTTATGTAAGTTTAAGTGGATGTAGATAATAAAGTTTGCAACTTTTATAACTAAAAACCTTAAAAATAATAAAAACTTGATTTTTAAAACTAAATTAACACTAAAAATGTAAAAAGGGTTAAAACTTTAATTAAAAGATAAGATTAAACTAACTTTTAAAACAAAAAGATTCAAACTTTATTAATTAAATGACTAAAAGTAGAGATTTTATATAAGAAAGCTTATAAAAAGAGTGATTAAAAAGATCTAATAAGAGATTAAGTGGGTAAACACAAAATATAAAACTTGACAATAAAAACATGAAATTAATAAGAGATGCAAGAAAATAGATAAAGATTAATACCTTAAATTACCAAGATTTATTACAAAGATTAACTATTTAAAATAAATCTAAAACTAAACTAAAAAAAAACTAAAAAGAAAAAAAAAAGAAAAGAAAGAATAATGAAAAAAAACGAGATCTGCTCCTCTCTATAAACAATTTCAATTCTTTCTCCCCAAGAAAAGTGGCCCCCCCACGTAGGGGTATTTTGGTCTTTTCACGCAGCAAACTAGGGGCAAAGTGGTAATCTCGCGTGGCCTGCATTAAATAACGAAAAAAATGCCATAAGAGGGAATCGAACCCCTGACCTTCTGGATAGAATACAGCACCACAACCACTAGACCACTTTCACCTTTGTGTTCACATTTGCTTTAGTAATGCCTTTGACCTTTTCTTGACTGGGCCAGATTTGGGTTTTAACTAATAGATGTTGGATCAGCATTTTTAAGGTGAACTGGACCAATCCACGGGCGGGGTCGGGTCCGTTGGACTCGTTTTCCCGTGATCTTTCCGTCGGTATGCTCGGGGCTTCATGTGGGCTTCGACTTTAAATGCTCTTTTCCATTTCTCGTGCTCGTTTTGTCGTTTTCTCTTGATTTTTGTCCATTTTTCTAGATATTCGTGCCTGCACAATCACAAACACAAAAACACAATATATTTGGCATAATTGGTTAGTTTTTGGTCGTTTTGGTCTTAATTTGGTCGAAAAAAGGTATGTGTTTAAGCACATACCAGTTTCTCCTCACAAAGTTGCACACTAATGACTAAAAATTATGAAAGTATATATAGGAAAAACAGATCTGACGGCGTCACCCTTTGGGTCGTGACGCCGTCACCTCGCCGCGGTTAGGGTTTCTTGATGGCTTTCTTGACGCCGTCCCTCTTTAATCCTCCAAAATCCGTTCTGGCCTATCAGGAGCTGACGACCTTCTTGACGCCGTCCCCCTTTAATCGTCCAAAATCCTCTCTGGCTTATCAAGGGCTGACGGCGTCACATTAGGGCTTGACGCCGTCAAAGGTACTTTTCCAGCTGATTTAGAGACTTTGTCGTTTTCTTCACTTTTATGCTCCAAAAATGTCCAAAATGCTTCCTTTTCCAGATTTCTTCTCCAAAGTACCTAAAATGACAAAAGGAACGATTTAGGGCAATATTTGATCAAATAAATACGATTTAGGGCTTAAATGACCCCCTAAAAGCGGTACACTTTTCGCTTCATCAAATACCCTTACACTTGAGATTTGCTTGTCCTCAAGCAAATGCGCTTTTATTCTAATCAAAATACAAGTTAGGGGTCATTTAACGCTAATATAAAAGTAATTACAACAAATAGTCGTTCCACTTTAATCATAATAAGCACGGAGATTACACACTAGCACCTCACAAGTAGTGTTTAGATACTCACATCTCTCAGGTGTCATAAAAGTATATCTCATAAATGAAAACGGATAATATCTCTCAGTACCTGTCATAGCAAATAGATTACCATAGGCTTGGGAAAGGATCAAAAACCTCCTCCACTAGGCGTAAGCACCTAAGATAAACTATCAAAGAGGGCCTTTAAACGGGTTATAACGTTAGGTGAAGGGATATGATAAACACGGTTTTGTTGGATAAAGGATATTTTACTGGTGGCGAGTTAACGATCTTGATTAATTACATGTACAATATGGCGTTGCTAAGCCAAGACTAGACTCGACTTAAGCTAATGAAAGAAATAACAAAAAGATAAAATAAACATAAAATGAAACGGGATGGTAGTCCGTATGTTTTTTCTACTTTTCTTTTTTCTCATTTTTTGTATTTTTCTTGATTTTTTGGATTTTTTTTTTCATACACTCTTGCCCTACCATCCAAAATAATACATCATAGGGGCGTTGGATTCCCCTTACACTTGAACTTTTACATAAATTTACAAATAACTATTCTAATGACTCGAATTAAGATAATCGAAACACTTGGAGTACTTTTAAAATATTTAGCACATATGGGGGTAATAATGTTGTTCTTCCCCATTACTCCATTACACTAGTACTTTACCCATGAGTCCCAATCGTCCCAAAACAATATGTACAAGGATATGATTCATCTTAGCAACCATGTAATCAATTAGATAATTAACTTGGGGTTTAAACAAATGTTGTCACAATAATGCACTAAAAATGAGTGCATACAAGGTAGGCTAAGGCGATTTGGGTGTACATTTAAGTGGGGTGTAAACAAATTCTTCCTTTAAGTAAAATGCTTAAAGTTAGAAACGAAAAGATAGGCTCTGAGGGGTGTACTAGGGGTATCGTGTACTAAAAATGAGTACAACGCAAAGGGTGTGGGAGAATTACTTGACCAATGTAGCCAATGTAATTATAACAAAAACACAGGTGTAAAACAATGGGTTAATCCTAATGCCTCTTATCATGTAGTAAATCTAACTACACGAATGTAGTCTCACTTGTGGCCTCGGAATGGTCCTAACGCAAGTTCTAGAATCTAAGTGCTACCGGTACACACATCATAGCATAAATGCTTTTCCTACCAATTCTAGGGGCGAACCTCACATATTTGGGGGTGGAAAATTTTTTTAGTGGTACGGTTTTGTGCTAGTCATATAACTCCTATCCGTGAGACGCTCATTAAGACCAAAGTTTCACTCCTATATGTTGTAAAAAATTTTAAATTTGGCACTAAAATTGCCTTAACAGGTATTTCTCTCAGTTTTATTACACATCTACCATTAAACAAACGAAAAATCAAGCGTAATTGCATTCTCTAAAGTATCGTACTTTACCCCCCCCCCTTACACTTAAGATGAACATTGTCCCCAATGTTCAAATAACAAGATGTAAAAGTAAATAAGGTAAAAGAATGAAATCAAATACTCCCCTGATTCGCTCGGTGGATAAAGGGGTAACATGGTTAGATCTTCTTCCAAGAGAATGTAGAAGCTCCAAGACTAAAGCATCGCCAAAAACTTGATTCCACATACATTTCCTTGTCCAAAATAACCTGTTAAACCTGAGAAAACAAACAAGAAAACCTGCATAACATCGGCGGGATAAATCTGTATAAGGATATAATGCTTGTGGAATGATAATTTTGCAGATTCCTGGAGTTTATAAGTTAGAGATTTAATAAAAACTTTTTACGATTCCGGTAGAAAAACAAAACTTTCAAAAATTTCAGAAAATTAAAACCTGACGCCGTCAGGTTGTAAGGCCTGACGCCGTCAGAAATGATCTGACAAAATTCTCATGTTAAGTTTCCGGAAAATTTCTGGAAAAACCTATACCTTACTTCCTGGAATTCCTGCAAAACATCATTATGACTCGATACAAGCATTTGACTCAAACAAATACTAATATGTATGTTAATTTATTATTGTTATGATTCATGTTCATTTGTTCTAATAAACCGATTTGGATTTCCCTTACACTTAACTTTTCTCAAAATACCTTTATATGTAGTTAAGACGAAGTTAAAAACAAGATAAAGCATTTTCACAATTTAGTTTCAAACATGAATCAATAATAATAAAAATTAAACATACATACGGAAGCAAATAAAATCAAACAAACAAATAAATAAACACACAAAGTAAATAAAGCTTGGGTTGCCTCCCAAGAAGCGCTTGTTTTTGTTCGAGTCACGAGCCTGACTCTACCCTTATTTAATGGATAAAGGTGAGGTTTTCCCTACACTTAAGATTAAGTGTGGGTGATAGTAGCGATACACACCAACTTGGTAGGAGTATGCCACGTGAGGAAAGAGTGGTGGATGAATTATATGCTCAAAGATGTGTGCTCCTATCATCATAACCTTACCTAATTCAATTGGGCTAATGGGCGGATTAAGATTTTTTCCTAGAAAGGGATCATCTTCTATCAACTTCGAGAGATTCCTAGTTAAGAATTCACTTTGACCTAATAAACCCGGTTTAAACCCATAATGTTTCTTATGATCAACCATAAATGGGTGATGTAAGTATGTAAGGTCATGGTTCACTCCTATATTGGCTTCCTCTCTACAAGGCTTAGAGTCTACTACCTTTATCGTAAAACTACCCGGACTATATGGTTTGATGGGTGGATCGGGACCTTTTTCAATTCCTAAATTCACATCTAAAGATGGAAGATTAGGTAACGGTCTTGGTTGAGGCTCCGGTTCATCAAAACTAGGAACTTCCATAGAACTAAGAGTAAGGTTGTGACTACAAGTATTCAAACCTATATCCTCTAGTTGTGTTTAGTTTAAAGGTTCTACCTCCATCGGGATTCCTAAAGTCTCTTCTACTTCTTCCGGGTAAGTCACGGGCGGTGTGGGTGCCTCGAATGATGGTGGGTTTTGTGGAGTACTTGGTGGACTTGGATTTTCTACTTTATCCTCCATCTTATCTTGATTACCTATGTGCTTATTATGTGATTTGTTGAAGTCTATCCCCAACATGCACCTAGGTATCTCAAATCCTTTTCTATTCATCTCAAATTCTTGGTCCGATTCATAAGAATCATTCTCAATAACTTGATCACTATGTTCCATTTGCCTAAAGGATTCCTCATACTCATCATATGTCTTGGTGAAATCTAATCCAAGCATGCACCTAGGTAGTTCAACATTAACCATCTCACAATCTTGGTCGGGTTCATAAAAAACTATCGTAGGTGAAGGCTCATATGGTGCATAGGTTTCACTTAATGAGGTATTTTGAGGGTTTGATGGGGCTCCTAAGGTGATTTCCTCAAAAGTTTTATGCACTTGGTCTCTTTTCTCAAGGTACTCACTAAAATCTATGTAAGATCCTGTTCTCATTACTTCATTCCACCATCTTGATTTATCCAAATTAGTAAAATTATATTTCTTCATGTAAAACTCTAGTCGCGGATTTGGTAGATTCACATTCTCCATAATGGCGAACGGAAGAGTCAATGGAAAAACTTTACGAACAAAAGCACAAAGAAAAGATAGACTACGAGAAAGCTAATAAAAAGAAAATAAAAATCTCACTAGATAGGAATCTAATGAGTAGACCTAATAAAATAAAAATTCAACCTAAACAATAACTATTCCCCGGCAGCGGCGCTAAAAACTTGATGCGTGGTTTTGCGACCTTACAACAGGTTTTACCTCTCGAGGGATCTCAAGAGGCTTGCAATCCCCACCAGGCAATGTACCTGACCGATGTAGTATAGTGTAGTGGCAAGTACCGGGGGATTGATCGTTCTCTAGGGGAATAGTGTCGTTAGGATTGAAAAACTACTCTAATAGGTCTAAGGGTGAGGGAAGATTCTTTTTGTATTTTTTATATTTTTATAAAAGCAAGTAAAATCTCGGGTTTGAAGGAGTGGGCGGAATTAGTTGCTAGTCAACTAACCCAAATAACTACAATTGCAAATAAAATAAAATAACTAAAAATAAAAAGGTCGTGAAACTTATATGGAGAGAAATGTGTTTACTTAGATTTCCTTACTCCCTAACTATCTTTTACCGGTTGATTAGTGTGTATTAATTGCGTGGATGACGGGTGTATTCCTTAATACCAATCGTGGGGTGGCGTACGTACTTCCCCAACTCTACAAGCTCCTACTACACTCCTATGTCGAGCCGGCTAAGAAGCTCCTAACATGGGATCACTAGAATTCGCTCATGCGTTAAATACAACCATACAAACCTTAGTACGCATTGGTTCATGTTTCTTAAGACGTTCAAGCAAGTTACCGTATAGGAGGTTAGCCAGTTTTCTTAAGCCTAACATCGATAAACAATCATCCAATACAATTAATAACACACCAACAACCAATAATCAATAGTTAGGTTTCATTAGATCTAAGCAAACACAAGATAAATCTAGCCTAGCATGTTAATTAAAAGACAAGAACAAGATATAATCAAACAACACATAGACATATTGAATGATTAATTGATTACTTATCTTCAATTAAACATGGGAGATCCAAGGGTATAAAACCCTTAAAAATGGCAGAAAAATCGTCTAGGGTTTCTCCTCACAAAGTTGCACACTAATGACTAAAAATTATGAAAGTATATATAGGAAAAACAGATCTGACGGCGTCACCCTTTGGGTCGTGACGCCGTCACCTCGCCGCGGTTAGGGTTTCTTGATGGCCTTCTTGACGTCGTCCCTCTTTAATCCTCCAAAATCCGTTCTGGCTTATCAAGGGTTGACGACCTTCTTGACGCCGTCCCCCTTTAATCTTCCAAAATCCTCTCTGGCTTATCAAGGGCTGACGGCGTCACACTAGGGCTTGACGCCGTCAAAGGTACTTTTCCAGCAGATTTAGAGACTTTGTCGTTTTCTTCACTTTTATGCTCCAAAAACGTCCAAAATGCTTCCTTTTCCAGATTTCTTCTCCAAAGTACCTAAAATGACAAAAGGAACGATTTAGGGCAATATTTGATCAAATAAATACGATTTAGGGCTTAAATGACCCCCTAAAAGCGGTACACTATTCGCTTCATCAAACCCACATAAAATCACGCTCTATATGACCCTTACTACGATCCATTTTAACCCCTTCTTAGTTCGACCCATATTACACCACACTCGACACCCACAAACATCAATCAAAATCCCATTTCCAACCCCGGTAGACACACTAACACACACATGAAAATCACTCCAGTTGCACCCATTTTCCCAGCCCACAACACACCGTTTTGACACACACAAAGCCACCAAAACAACCATCACTTTCCCCATGCAATTGTCCATACTCACAGCCACACCCAAGTAATCACAACAGTCCTAGTCCCACCCTTCATTTGACACCGCCAACACAATATTTAACCTCATAAAATCATAACTTTCCCCCTGCCCTAGTTCCTTGTTATTCGACCCATATTGGCAGTCACATTCACACACCCCACGACCACATGAAATCACAAACGACCCATATCCTTGGCCTGCTTTAACGCCACATACACATACACGACACAAGAATGACGAGTCACAAATCCACATAAATAGTACCAACCTAGCCTTAAACCCACGTATTTATGGTGTACACCCCTCGTTAATTTCTTAGGGTTAGTTTAAAGTTTTTATGTCACGTATATAAAGAGCATATTAGGATTAGATGACCAGGTCTAGGGCTGGTATAACAGCTGACTCGAACGGAACAAAATTAGGAAACAGATCTTATCATAAAGTTAACGAAAACCTATGTATGTCTAGCAGAAGTGAAGTACGTCATCGATTGCTTCAAACACACCATTACTCACAGGAATCAACTCAACCAGACATAAATGTTCGCTTCAAGAATCCGTTCATTCAAAATACATGATCTCAAAACCTCTTCTACGTCCGAATATTCCGTTTTGTTTATCCATCAGTTTGAGAGTGAAAAGAAGTCTTAAACTTGAGTCTGATTCCTCAAGCCTTCTTTAGTTCTTCCTAAAACTGTGAGATAGCAACGTGAATCTCTGGCACGGTCATTGAATACCCTTCTACCAGCAAGTCTACTTCAGGTCTCAATTCATCTTAGTACAACGAATATGAATAGGGAAGTGAAACTGCGTGTCTTAGTCAGGTCTTCTAACACAGCTCAAAATTCGTCATCTTGGTTAGATTCTTCTACTATGCTCGCCACCACTTTCGTCTTGCGATAAATGTCTTCCAATATTCAGGGTAACCACCACTGTTGTCCACTCCAGGTTATGAGTTGAATAGTTCGTCTCCTACGATCTGGTTGTCTTGAAGCCCAAACTGTAATCTCCACGTGCTGCATGAGGTATAATCGGGTCCCTTCTCGGTTTCTCTCTTCTTCTTATATGCTTCTGTAACACCCCCATTTTCGTGATACGCAGCGGAATATAGGTTTGGGGTGCTACTTCATGGTTCACAGTCATGATCATAGAAAACGACTCGAAAAAAGACGTTTTGAATAAAATTGTTATCATTCATTTTAAATATCAGAGTACATAATATAGGCCCCAGAGGGAAGTTTTATAAACGTTACAATATTCGTTGAATGATAACAAAATGGACACTCTTTTTATTAGAAGAAAGTCCACAAGCCACTCCGTGCCGATATTCGTGCTTCTAGTTACCTGAGATAAACATGCTAAAAAGTCAACACAAAGGTTGAGTGAATCCATAGTGTTTTCAGTTGTAATCAGTTTGAACACAAGCCAATAGAGAGTAAATCAGTAAAGTTGCAGTTTGTTATATATTGACATAAGCCTCATGACATGCAAAACGTTAACAGGTTATCTTCATAGTAATGAGCTATGAGATATAAATTACCCCATAATTAAATGTAGGTAACCTTGCCCCCGAGTAGGAGATTGTCAGTCTCTTTATTGAACTCAAATAAAATGCATTTGGTTACGTTACGGTAACACAAAGGGGCTGTCAAACCCAATAGATCTATCCATTATATTCGCGCTCACCCGCAGGTGATTAGAGGTGCATGATTAGGGGACTTGTTGACAAAAGCAAACTTAGGCAATATAAATCAAGTAAGCAAACAGAAAATACTTGTGTTCGGTTTAGTAGCATGAATCTCCCCACAAGTTTAGAAAAACGTAGTAAAAAGTGGGACTATGAACTCACCTGGGCAGTCTGGATGAAAAACAAAGTTAAATGAAGTTGATAAACGTCTCCGACACGCAACCTGAGTTGGTATGTCAAGCTTTCAGTAATCGTTTCTGATTATAAGTTTTTCCAATGTTCGTTTCGTAATGCTTTGGTTGATGGTTAAATGTTTAATTGAGCCAATATGTAGTTTCAAAAGTAAGATTTTATCTTATTTTCTTATCTGTAATATTCGGTTTTGTCTGTTCATTATTTGGACATTCCGTTTGTTAGTTACAGTAGAAAACGTATATTAGGTTTTAAATATCCTAATAATAATAATAATAATAATAATAATAATATTAATAATAATTTATTAATATTAAATTATGAATTAGGGTTTATAAGTTTATTTTTGCTTTTAACCTTTTAGTTTCTAGGGTTGGCAACTTTTACCCTCAAACTATATGGAAATGACAATTTCTACCCTTGGACTTTTAGTTAAATTACACTTTCTATCCTTCAGTTTCAAAATTGTCAGTTTTTACCCCTAGGGTTTTACTCAGCTGCGTTTTCAGTCCATCTCACGAAACTCACTAGAGTCTTGGCAGAAATGGCCCTTGAGACTTCTAGTGGGTTTCATTCGATGTCCTATTTTCACAAAAACGATTTGTTTCACACGATTTGAGATGAAACCTTTTTACGACTCCTTAGCCAAAACATATATCAGTGTTTTAAGAGTATTTTCACCAAAAATTTGACCATGGTTCGAACCCACGAGATCACAATTAATTTTTAAAACTCTCGAACCACAGTTGGTTCGACACAGATTTGACTCGACAAAATAAGGCTAGTTCTCCCTCGTTTCTTAACCAATTTAGCTGATTCTTTTTCCTAAAGTTAGCTCTCTTAGTGTTCTTTAATCATGCCAAAATCTAGAATTTTAGGAGTTCATTTACTATTCGAAATTAAGTATACAAAACTGAGGTCTGCTGCTGTCTATAAAAAAAAAATCAGTTCTGAATTTAAATAAAAACACCATTCGTTATACGTTTTTATGACTCGAGGTCTGAAGACTTTTTGAAGGAAACGACGTTCCGGACAACTTTCGCGTTTTAAGTTTTCGACGAAACGGATCAGAAAGGCCTCGAATCGCGTGAAGTCGTCTGCTGTTACAGTAGGTATACTAAGTTTATATACAACTTTAAATCGACATAACTTTTGACTCGTTTATCCGTTTTTGATGATTCAAATTGCCATGTTTTCCTAAAAATATTCTCTTTAATAATATGTAAGTTTTCTAGTGCCTAGTGTTGATACAAAAGTTGGGCGTTCCTTGCGAGGGCTTCTATTCTCGTACCAATTAGATCTTAATGCTTGATGGAACCTGCGCACTAAGAAAAAGAGCAGACACCGTTAGGCTTATCGAGGGATTGTCTCCCCCGATTATCCTCCGGCGTGAGAGTAAGTAATCGAATTTAAGGTTTAGTGAAGAGTTAGGGTTTTTAGTGAGTCGTACCTTTACCGAGGGCTTGGGTGCCCTTTATATACATATGAAACCTTAGTAGGTTTTGTGTTCCCTACTCCTCGGCGCATTCGCCGACATCGGATATTTGGTATATATCCCCTTTAATTAGGAGATACTCCATATCTAATCCGAAAATAGCTTTGGGCTTGGACCTTGTAGGCCCAAGCCGTATAACTGGTAGTCCAGTTAGCGCTATAGCGGCCCATACGTGGTGGGCTTAAGTACTTAGTATTATTTACTAATCGGGTCCGTGACCCGGGTGTAGACTATACGTCATCATGTCCCCCCAGTCTAGTGTGCGCAGGGTAAAACCTGCGGATACTAGACTAAAGTCGTGTCGAAATTAATCCCCACGCGTACGCGGGAATATTGAAAAAATATACCGCCAAAAACGCACGTATGATGTATCTAGTCCAAAAAAGTGCAATTCGGGTACCTTGGGAAATGGAGAGGCTATCCACTTGTTCTGTACTGTTTCAGCTCCCAGCCACACGATTTGAGTTAGTGGGATACACGTGTCAGTCATCTGTGGTGGGTGGGAAAACTATATAAACTACCGCCTCCCTTTACTGTGGTATCCACAGTTAAAAAAGCATATTTCCACCATTTTTACATCTTCAACTCTGCTATCAAAGAACAATAATTCGAAGGTAATAGCGCGAGCGCACAGTCTGAAACACAAAATGGTCGCACAACTTCAGGATTTTACTTCCAACATAACCGAAGGTGAACTGAATCAGTTCACCTCGGACTACTTTATCCCTTTGGATCTGCGCCCAGAGGTGCCAGGTCCAAATGACACCATCGCGAATTTCCCCGTAGGGAAGGTAGGGTTATATACGCGCTTTTTCGAGTGGGCGAATCATCGCGTACCCATATCCGTGCTGTTGAGTGATATACTCAATTATTACGAGCTCCACATCTCCCAGTTGCACTGTATTGGTGCTGGGAAGATTGCCAATTTTGAGGTGAACTGTCGCTTGTTAGCGATTCACCCGACCCTCCAATTATTTCGCGCGTTCTATCACGCGACATGGTCAAATGGGTGGGTTACTTTCTCTAAGCGCGTAGGCAAGTTACAATGCTACGTGAAGAAGGTAGATAAACTCAAGGACTGGAGGGAGAAATTCTTTTGGGTTGACGCCGCCGTTTTTCCTTCCAATTTTCAATTTTACACCCGTGCCAATCTGCCCAAGGATGAGCGCCCCCCCGAGACGTGGTATAACGCGGATCATGCGGCGATTATTGATGAGAACCGCCTTCCTATCAAGCCATATCCGGAGGCGTTCCTGGTGCATATGGGCATCAGTCGCAACTACTTCGAGCATGAGACAGAGGTCCCCACATTCTTGGATGCGGATGGCACGGGTGGGTGCTTCTTTTTTCGTCTTACTGTCGTTATTAATGTAAGCGTTTCTTCCTTTTTGCATACTTTATGTAACTTGCTTCTCTTTGTCTAATTTATACGCAGAGATGGATCTGTTTGCGGTTGTTAACTTGGAGGAACCGCGTTCTGTAGCAGTGGGGGTGCGTCCTCTGGGGGATGGTGAGAAGACCATTCTGGAGGCGACGGCAGGGCGCGTCGTGGACTTGGTTATCCCAGAGTCTGAGGGCTCACCTGATGTGGTGGTAGCTGTGCCGCTGCAGGGGGTGGCTCCTCCTGTGCAGGAGGTTCCTGACATTGCGCAGCCTCTTCCCAATGAAACGCTGATCAATTTGGAGGAGTCTGACAGTGAAATGGAGGAGCGCTCCTCACTGACGCGCAAGAGAGCGCATGGTGGTGATGGCGAAGGGCCTTCCAAGAGGCCGCGACCTGAGGCTGAGGAGAGCCCATCTTTTACCGAAGTGCAGATGAAGTAAGTATCTTAGTTATGAACTTTTGTCAAGTTATACTTTTATTCTAACTTTGTTTCTTCGTGTCCTCAGTGTGGATGAGAAGTCTGGTGGGAGTACGTCCATGCCTGAGATTGAGAAGGACGTGTCCTTGTCTCCTCCCCCCATGTAAGTATTTTGTAGTAATTCCTCAAGATTTTGTATATACTTGACTGTTTTTCATGCGCTGACCTTGCTTTTTGATTTTTCGTGTAGTAAACAGCCTGTGGAGGACGCTGGCGTCGTAGATGGGAGTGCGCCCCCCAAGGTGAGTCCCTTTGGGGTGCCTTCACCAAAGGATATTGGGGAGGAGTTAAGTCCGTTTGACTCTGCGATGGAGGAGCTGGCCTCCATTGCTGTGCGCCAATCTGAGCTGGTGGCGCAAGCCAGGGTGCACCAGTCGGAAGAAGTTTCCAGACTGCAGGCGCAGTTAGCGTCTGTTCAGGCTGAGTTAGCAAGCTCTAAAGCTGAGCAGCTGAGCTCCAAGGCTAAACTGGAGCGCGCAGAAGCATCTGCGCAAAGGTTGGCGGAGGTTAAGCTCTTGGTGATGGCTGAGCTGGAGCAGGAGCGTGCTGATGCGGATCGTCAGAAGCGTAACTCTTTATGGGCGCTGAAGTACTTGCAACAGAATAGGAGCAAGCACTTTGCCAACATTGAGGAGTTCCATAGCCGCGTGGAGCTTGCGCTGAAGGTGCAAGAGGAGAAGCTCCGCAAGCTCAGCATCGAATATGATGAGGAGCTATACCCCCATATGGTTCAGTCCGTGGCTGAGCGCAGGTACATGCTGCTTTATCTCTTTATAACTTGTATATATTTTAGATCCTCTTTGTTGTTAACACTTGTGTTATTTCGTAGGTGGCTGATCAGTCATGGTCTTCGCCTGGCCGCCATGTGTACGCTGGAGCATCCCGAGGTCACCACGTCCTTTGGAAAGGTTGTGGAGTACGCTATTGCGCATGGTGAGACCTTGGCCGCGAACAAGCTTGCTGAGGCCAAGTTGTTGACCGTGCCGCTTGCGGAGGTCCCTGGGTACAAGGCGGATGCCCGAGCTGAGCTTGTTGCTGCCATGGAAGAGCTAAAAAAGCTTGAGCTTCCGCATATCGCTCGCTTGGAGCGTGATCAGGATCAGCCTATCAGCGTGATCATGGCGGGGCTCACTCTTCCCAGGCATCTGCAGGATGGTGCGGATCAGCAAGTGGACTTCTACTTGAAGCCTGATGTAACGCAGTTGAGGGTACCCATTTTTGCTCAGCCTCGTGACATTCTGAATCCTTTCCGTATTGAGAAAGAGATTTCTTTGCAAAGGTCTCTAAATGCTCATGTTTCCAGAGTCGCAAGAAAGAAAGGCGTGAAAGGGAAGGCCATTCTGTGCGGCATAGGCGCTGCGCATCAACCTAGATCCGACGGTGTGCCTGTTTCCGTGGCCACTGTTTCCCTTGATGATGCAGGGTTGTTAAAGCGGCTCGAGGATGCGAAGGAAGCGGCTATGGGTGGGGGCTGCAGCCAGCTAAGGCGTACATATAGCATTTAGCTTTTTTGTACAAGTCTTTTGTATAAACGTATTTCTATATATTGGAATTTTGCTTTTGTACTTAGTGTTTTTACAACTTCCAAATATTTACGCTTTTGAACTCGTAGTTCTTATATATCCTTGCGTGAAGATATCTTTAAGTGTCTAAGCGTACTTAGAAAAGAAGAATCATTATTATGTATGAATTTTCTTTAAGTAAATACCGTAGTCGTGTATTGAATTTTTCCAACTTAATGAAAAGAGGGGAGTCATAGTCGTCTATGCATTTTTGTAAGTTTACTTGTCGTATTTTACTGTAAGGAATCAAGAGTCTTGATTTCCTGAGTTGTTAAACGCGCACAGTGTGCCCTAGTGCGCATCCGTCGTGGGTTGCGTAAGGAACTTGCGCCAACGTCTTGAGCGCAAGGTGTTTAACAAGGATTCGTGATCCAATGTTGATGGGTTTGTAACCCTCTTACTCAACGAGTTGTTTATTAGGTTTACTCGTCCTTTCTGCCATCGTGGGTCTTAGTGTGTGCATGCACGCCATGTAGGCAAGATTATAACAATATTGAAAGACGATAATGAAAGGTGCAAACAATAGAGTTAAATATGTTATGGAGTTAGCTAGAAACCATAACGTTTTATTAATACTTGCAAGTTTTAAAAGAGAATACTTATCTAGATAATACTTAAAAAATAAAATTACATGGATCTTTATTGGGGGCACTTTCTAAAGTGCGTGAGTGTCCATGTTGGGCCGTAGCCTGCTTTAAAGATAGCACCGCTTAAGGTTGCGGACGATCCACGTTCGCTGTAGTTCATGTCCGTCCTTGTCGCGTAGCTTGTACGCTCCATTGCCAAGTGATTCTATGACCTCGTAAGGTCCTTCCCACTTTGGTCCTAGCTTACCAGTGTCTTCTACGCGGCTTGAGTCGTTTTCGCGGTATACGAAGTCACCTGGTCTGAATGATGTGCTGCGTACTTTGGCATCGTAGTATCCTTTCATTCTTGACTTGGCTTTCTCTTCGCGTATTGCTGCGCGTTCACGTCGTTCTTCCAATAGATCTAAGTCTATGCGTCACTCATCATCATTGGTTGCCGCATTAACTTCCGCAGTGCGGATGGTTGGCATTCCAATTTCAGCTGGTATTACAGCTTCTGTCCCATAGACCAAAGAGAAGGGAGTGTCCCCGTTGCTGACCTTAATGGTTGTTCGGTGCGCCCAGAGAACATGTGATAGTTCTTCTACCCATCTTCCTTTGTGTCTGTCCAGGCGCGCTTTGATTCCTTCACCTAGGCTTCTATTTGCGCGTTCAACCAGACCATTGGTTTGTGGATGAGTTACCGATGCAAAGTGTTGCGTGATGTTCAGCTGTTCGCACCAATCTTTGAACGGGTTATCACGGAATTGTTTTCCGTTATCTAAGATAATTTCACCAGGTAGTCCAAAGCGACATACTATGTTGTCCCACACGAATCGTTTTATCTGGTTACCTGTTATGGTCGCTACTGCCTTTGCTTCGATCCACTTAGTAAAGTAGTCTATTGCCACAATTAGGAATTTCAATCCACCTGCGGCAATAGGGAAAGGTCCAGCGATGTCGATACCCCATTTGTAGAATGGCCATGGCGATGTAATAGGCGTTAGTTCATGCTGTGGTCGGCGCGAGATGGGTCTGTGGACTTGGCAATCACTGCACTTCCGTACCAAATCTCGCGCGTCACGGTGCATAGTTGGCCAATAGTATCCAGACCTTAGGGCGCGCGCTACAATGGACCGTGGTCCTGAGTGCATGCTGCATGAGCCTGCGTGGATTTCTCGAAGTACATAGTCTGCCTGGAGAGGTCCAACGCACCTAAGCCATGGTTGTAGGAATGAGCGTCTATATAAGACGTTATCTCTGAGCTCGAATCGCTGCGCTGTGCGCCGGATTCTTCGAGCTTCCTTCTGTTCTTGGGGGAGTATGCCCTTGCTAATGAAGTCAATGATCGGTGTCATCCACGTAGGGCCTTCTTCTTCTATCACTGTGGATATTTCCATTTCTTCGATTGACTTATTCTTCAAGGTTTCCACCAATACTTGTTTTGATAAATGTGCAAAGCTGGTGGATGCAATCTTGCTCAGCGCATCTGCTTTCCTGTTTTCACCCCTGGGAACCTGCTTGATGGTAAACCTATCGAAGTTCTGGATCAGAGATTTGGTTTTTTCGAGGTATTGGATCATGTGTTCCTCCTTTGCTACATACTCGCCTAACACGTGGTTAGCAACTAGCCGTGAATCGACATTCGCTTCTAAGTTGCGTGCACCCATTTGAATTGCGATGCGTAGCCCAGCCAGGAGTGCTTCGTATTCTGCCTCGTTGTTCGTGGCTGTGAATTCAAAACGCAGTGCGTAGGTGAATTCGTCTCCTTCTGGGTTAGTGAGAATAAGACCACCTCCTGATCCATCTACGCATGAGGATCCATCAGTGAATAGAATCCATGGTTCTTGAAGTTCCTCCTTGCTTGTCGCAGGTGTAGTGTCAGTATCTGGCTTCTCAATGATGAAGTCGGCCAATATCATCCCTTTGATTGCAGTGCGCGGTCTGTACGATATGTTATGCTCACCCAGTAACACACTCCATTTTTGTAGGCATCCCGATGCGTCGGGTCTTGAGATAACTTGTTTGATGGGTTGGTCTGTGATAACAGCTATTGGGTGCGCCTGGAAATACCTGCGCAGTCTTTTTGCTGCAAATACTAAGGCTAGGACCAACTTCTCCATTGCAGTGTAGTTAATCTCCGTCTTCTTGAGCGCCTTACTAACAAAATAAATGGGTGTTTGGACAGAGTTCCTGTCTGTCAGTAGTACTGCGCTGACTGCTCCCTGGGTCGCAGATAGGTACATGATCAGCTCTTCCCCTGGTCGGGGCGCGACAAGCTTTGGGAGCGCTGCTATGTGTTGTTTGAGCTGTTGGAAGGCTTCTTCTGCTTCCGCGGTCCACCTGAAGTCTCCCTTTTTTGTGCACTTCTTGAGTGTTTTGAATAAGGGGAGTGACTTGTCCGCTGATTTAGATAAGAATCGGTTCAGTCCGGCTAGTTTGCCGTTTAGCGACTGAACCTCCTTCAGTGTGCGCGGTGAGGGGAGGTCAATGACTGCTTGGGTCTTCTCTGGGCAAGGCTTGATCCCATCAGGTTCTATCAAATACCCGAGGAACATGCCTTCTGTTGCGCCAAATGTACACTTCTTGGGGTTCAATTTCATATTGATTCTCCTCAGTGTTTTGAACGTTTCCTCCATGTCGCGCACTAGTTCTTCCTCCGTATGGCTTTTGATGACGAGATCATCGACGTATACTTCCAAGTTGCGGCCTACTTGCTTCTCGAACGCGGTGTCTACCAATCGTTGGTATGTTGCTCCTGCGTTCTTTAGGCCGAAGGGCATCTTTGTATAGCAGTAGACCCCTTGACTTGTGTGGAAGGCCGTTTTTTCTTCATCTTCCTCCGCCATTTGAATTTGGTGGTACCCCTTGTATGCGTCCAGGAAGCATTTGAAGGGATATCCACACAGAGATTCGATCTTCCAGTCTATCTCCGGTAGCGGGTAGCAGTCCTGTGGACATGCTTTGTTGAGGTCTGTAAAGTCTACGCACATTCTCCAACTGCCATCGCTCTTCTTTACCATTACTGGGTTAGAGAGCCAGTCATGGTAGTAGACTTCCCGCATGATGCCTGCGTCTACTAGTTTGTGTACTTCTTCCAGGATGGCTTTTGCGCGGTCTGGAGCTTGTCCGCGCTTTTTCTGTCGTATTGGAGGATATCCTTGTCGGATTTGCAGCTTGTGTTCCGTGATGGAGCGTGGCACTCCTGTCATATGCTTTGGTTCCCATGCAAAAATATCTAAGTTATTTTGCAAGAGTGCGCATATAGCTGATTTGCCTTTGTCAGACAGAGACCCGCCAATAGATACCTGTTGATCCGGGTAGTCAGGGTGAATGGCGACCTTTAGGTTTGGGACTTTGATTGCGCGCTGTTCTGGAACATCGCCTACGTCATTTGTCACTGCGTTGCATTCTTTGGGTGGTATGGTGGTATTGTAAAGAGTGACAATACCTCCTTCCACTGGGAACTTGAGCATCCCGTGCGCTGTGGATGGCACGGCGCGGATAGATGATATACCAGGTCTCCCGATAATGCCGTTGTACGGAGAGGGGGATCTGATTACCATGAAGTTCATCCAGGTGACTGTAGAGTGTGGTTTGTCACCCACTTCTACAAATAGACGTAATTGCCCCATGGGCCATATCTTCTCCCCTGTGAAGCCAGTGAGCGACGTTGTGGTTGGGATCAATTGATTCTGTATCTTAGGTCGCAGCTTCTTGAAACAGTGTTCATATATGATATCAGCGGATGCACCTCCATCTACATACATGCGACGGATGTCGTGAGCCCCCGTATGTATTTCAATGGTAAGTGGATCCACTACTGCGTTGTTCGCAGTCAGGGAGGGGAAAGAAATTTCATTTCCTTTAGAAAACCGTTGACTGACTTTCTGTCTTGTCGCGCGCTGCCATGGCTGTATCATGTAGATGATATCTGCCTTTTCTTTGGATGTCTCTTTCTTGGCCCCTGGTTTCGGTTTGTCTTTCCCTTCTCTGATGTTTTTTACGAGGTGGTCCATCTTTCCTTCTTTTACCAATTTGTCAATCAATTGGCGCAGTTGGACGCACTCGTTGGTTGTATGACCTTTCTGTCCATGGTATTCGCAATAACCATTCCCTATGCGCCGATCCTCTGGGGTGCGCATTGGTGGTGGTTTCGGGAAGTTCGCCCCTTCCGTCGCGAATATCTCCTTTGGAGATTTTGTTAATGGGGTGTACTTGTCGTTTCCCCTTCCACCGCCTTGGGTGCGGTAACTCTTATTACGATTGCCACTCTGGTCATTGGATTGTATCCTTGACTCTTCTTGTGGCCTATGGCTTGAGTAGCCTTTCTTGCTATCCGCGGCGGCTGCTTCTCCTTGGACGAAAGACCTCGTGCGCTTCATGAGTTCGTCAAAAGTTAGGGGAACTTTATCGTTTAACTTTTTTATCAAATATGGGTTATTGATTGCATTCATAAAACCCGATATTTTTAGTATCTCTGGACACGCCTTGACTTGCATGCATTCGTCCTTAAAGCGTTCCATGAAAGCGCTTGTGGATTCCCCTTGTCGCTGTTTAACCCTAGCGAGTTCGACAGGGTTTTTGGCGCACTTCTTCCTTTGAGTAAAGTTCAAGCGAAACGCCTTGCGCAACTCTTCATACCCACCGATGCTTCTACGTGGAAGCTTGCTAAACCAGTTGCGCGCATTTCCTACTAATGTAGAGTTGAACATATGGCACCACACAGGTTGTGGCCAATTTTCGATAGTGGCTGCTGATTCGAAAATTTTTAGGTGATCATCAGGATCACCTGTCCCATCATATGTTTTGACGTTAGCAGGCATGCGCCTTTTCTTATTCTCCGAAAAATCGCTGATGCGTCTAGTGAACGCATCAACCTTTTGGCGACGCCAGGGAAGAGACATGTCTTCGTCTTCCTGGTCGCGATATTTTCCTCTTGATTTCCAGTGTCCAGTTTCTTTGTCCTCGTTGTCCGAGGAATCACTTGAGGATGAGTGCACCCTTTTGCGATGCTTGCGCCGACTATTATCAGAATCTGAGCTTGTTTCTCTGCGGCGCTTGCGCCGACTATCATCAGAATCAGAGCTTGAAGGGCTTTCACTTGGGGAACACCGTCGCCCAAGTCTATCCTGAATCCTGCGACTGCCAAGCCTAGCGTGGACATTGGCGCGCCGTTCCCCCTCTTCAGGCTCCTCCAGATGTTGAAGATCGGCTGCTTCATCATCCATGACCCTCCTTCCAATCCTGGTAAACACTGGTTGTTTGCGGCTATCCTTCTCACGTCTTTCCTTTCGGTAGCGCGGTGGGGACGCCTCATGCTCGGGGTCGAAGTTGAGTCTGGCGTGCAGACTTTGGCTTGACCTCTTCTTTGCCTCCTCTCGCATGAGCGCAGTCAAGGCTTCGTAGTTTTGGGATACGAAGTCGCTTGGCGCTAATTCGGAAGTGACTCCTTCAAGCGCGAAGGAGTCTGTTTCCAAGGCTGGATCCTTGTTTCGGATAGGCGCATTGGGAGGTTCAGTGAAGTTCACCTCTGGCATGGTAAGAGGAGTGCGTTCCAGTTCTACCGCGCTAGTACTTGTTGTAATAGCGGGGGTAGTCCTGGTAAGTGACTCCACTGTAGGAAAGACCAGATCTGAGTATGCTCCTGAGCTTTTAGGCGTACTGGTTGTCCCAGGGGCCTGCTTAGGGGGTGCATCCATTTGATGCTTCTTCCCTAGTGGGTCATCATGCGCTTTCTTCCCATGCGGACTCTTGTGACTTCCGTGTTTCGTCATTCTAGTTTTTGGTAAAATTCTTAGTGTAGGGTCCCACGGATGGCGCCACTTGTTGATACAAAAGTTGGGCGTTCCTTGCGAGGGCTTCTATTCTCGTACCAATTAGATCTTAATGCTTGATGGAACCTGCGCACTAAGAAAAAGAGCAGACACCGTTAGGCTTATCGAGGGATTGTCTCCCCCGATTATCCTCCGGCGTGAGAGTAAGTAATCGAATTTAAGGTTTAGTGAAGAGTTAGGGTTTTTAGTGAGTCGTACCTTTACCGAGGGCTTGGGTGCCCTTTATATACATATGAAACCTTAGTAGGTTTCGTGTTCCCTACTCCTCGGCGCATTCGCCGACATCGGATATTTGGTATATATCCCCTTTAATTAGGAGATACTCCATATCTAATCCGAAAATAGCTTTGGGCTTGGACCTTGTAGGCCCAAGCCGTATAACTGGTAGTCCAGTTAGCGCCATAGCGGCCCATACGTGGTGGGCTTAAGTACTTAGTATTGTTTACTAATCGGGTCCGTGACCCGGGTGTAGACTATACGTCATCACCTAGTGTTTTGGAAATATCGAAAGGAAAAGCAAATAGAGGGTGTTTGTTTTGTTCGAACAGAAAAAGAAAAGAAAAGATTTATGGTTTTTCATCTTGTTTGTTATTTTATAGATTACTAAATGATGTTCTTAATGATATTTAAAGTAAATAAAAGGAATAAAAATAGAGTTCAAGTAACTTACTTAGGGTTTGGTTCGACTAGGGTATAGTTTTGAGAAATATGACTCGAATTGACTCCCTCTTGGTTCTAGCTTCTCCCTACTGCTCTTTTGTGTCTATTTGAACTTATATTAGGCTAGTGGGATCAGTAATGAAGTGGTTTGGGCTGTTTGGGGTTGATTCGAATGGTGGTGTGAGTGAATTAGGGTTTCTAGTGTGTCTTCTATATATAGGGATCATCTAGGGTTTCTTGTGTCTTCTAGGGGGATTATGGAAGTGAGGGAGATGATGTGTATGGCAATTAGGGGCGACACATGGGTAGGAGGGGGAATTGATGAGGTGGAAGTTTACATATCACACATTTGTACCTATTTCTAGAAGAGGGGAAATGTGCTTGCTAGGGTTCATACATTTGGACTCTTAAGGTTGAAGAAAGTAGCTAGGGTTGGTTAGTTTAGGGTTAGAATCAAACTAGATGAAGTAACTAGTCTAGTTTAGGTCAAATGGTGCATAAGGGAATTGTACATAGGCTATGTTTACTTGTAATCTAGGGTTTAGGGTAAAACTAAGGTTTCTAATCCTAGGGTTTACTTAGGAATGAGTTCTAGATTTATTTGGCAAATGTTTGTATGTATCGATTTGTATATAATTAGAAAAAAATGATTTTTGTGCTTTAGGTGGTTGTACCTAGGCTTAAGGGAGTTGTACTAATGTTAGGAATATAGAAAAATTATAATTTTAATTATTCCTTAATTTTATATAATTTTTATGTAATTTTTATTAAGCTTTAAATACATATTAATGAGTATTTAAGTTTCTATGCATTGGAGGGTTGTACCTTGAGTTTATGGAGTTGTACATATATTAAATAGATAAATAAATTATTTTTAGGATTTATTGTGTGGAAATATTACATAATATGTTATTTAAATAACTATTTTTAAAGTTTTTATAAGGTTTTTATTTCTATTTAGATTCTATGCTTAAAGGACTTGTACCTTGACTTAAAATACTTGAACATAATATTTTTATAAGAATATTAACTAGGGTTTGTAAATAAAATAATAGTTTCTGAGAAATTAGAGTTTTATCGGAAGTTGTAGTGGAATTAGGGTTTTCGTGCTTTAGTGACTTGTACATTAGTTTAAGGACTTGTACTCTAGGTTTGAAGACTAGTACATATATCTTTTACGCTAAGAAGTAAATTTTTAAAACTACTGTAGTGAATATCGGGTTTTTAAGGTGAGTATACTGAGGTTTATAATGTTATCTATATTATTTTTATGTTGGTGCATTAGGTGCTTTAAATGCTTGTACCTTAACTTAGATGAGTTGTACTTTAGTACTTTTTAGGGTTTTATTATCATAATTATTATTATGATAGTTTGGGGTTTCATAAATACTTCTATCAAATAAGTTATGTTCTGCTATAAGCATACGTTAACGAATTAACGTAAAGTGGTAAATGATAGTTTGTAGAGTGTTATACTTGACATAGGAAAATGTTTATATGAATAAACATTTAGGTAAGTTAGGGTTGGGTTGCGTGTGAGCACGTTTATCAAGGATGTGAGTTATGTCACATGAGATAGTGGTTCTGCCCAGGTAGTCATAACAAATTAAAAAAAAAAAAAAAAAAAAAATTACACTTAGAAAAAGGATAAGTATTATAAGAGATAGTGTAGTTTAATGTGGGATTTTTCGCAGTGGTTACAGTCTTCCCCCGTTAAGGGAATCTCGTCCCAAGATTCAGTCTATGTTGGTCGAGGAGTTGAGGAAAAGATGTAGGAATATTATACGCGCTTGATTTTCTCACTTAGGGTTTAACCTTAATGAGAGATTTAACACATGATCTGAATAGAATCAAAAGATTCTGTCTCATTCAGTCAGTGCGGGCGATAAGAGGAGATAATACCAGGTTTTGAGTGAAGATGTGAGTTTGATATGCTTAAAATGTCTAAAGTTTAAAAATAATATATCTAATATTATCTTGTCTTTAGATTATTTAAACCTAATAGTTTAGTCCCGCTATTAGTCCTAGGTTAGATTCTTAGTCTAGAAAGGGTTGCCTAGGAATTTTCATCGGGTACTTAAATATTGTGTTTTCGTTAGTATTATCCATAATAAGTTTAAATGTCTTGCCACCTAATAAATCTAAGAGCTACGAATAGCACTGTCCAACGGTCCGAAACAGTAATTTTAACGTTCGTGAACAGTAAAATTAACGGCGATGAACAGTGAAATTAACGGCAAATTTTTCTCCTTTAATATCCCTTTTTCTATCCTCATTCTTTCACCACTAATTTCTTATCTAAAACTTTCCTAAAATGTCGAACCTATTCACAAGTTTAGCGATCCTTCTCGTCGTTCTCGGGGTTCTCTTCTCGTCATTCGTACCGAAGGAAGATTACGCATTTATGGTCTATGTTGTAGCGGTTTTCATGCCATTTGGGTTTCTAACTATCGGGTTTGGCAAACTATGGAGGTAATGATCTTTTCCTAGTTCTACATAATCATCAAAAATTCTTATTCGCCTATGTATTTACAATCTAGGTTTGGTTTGTTGCCTATTGTTTTTGTTCTTTCCTATTATGCAGGGTGAACCAAAGGATCCATCCAGTGATTACTCTTGCTATCGTGATATTGGTGGGGGTCCTAGTTGTGATGGCCGATCAATCCTTCAACGACTCTATTCCTTACCTTGGGGTCATTGTAATCATAATACTTCCTATGCTAGTTATCTCGTTATGTATGAATTTTCGTGGTTACTAAGTAACTCTGTAATGTCCAGGTTTTCCTTAAAGTCTTTGTGTTTTCCTAGGTAATCCTTAGTGATATAAAACTTATGTAATCCTTGTAATATTAGCACTTCCGTTGCTAACTATGTTTCTATGTATTAACTTCCGAGGTTTCTAATAAAATTTGTACTATAAGTCTTTGTGAATTTCTTAGGGTTTTTCTATCCGTAATTTTGTCGAATTTCCTATCTTAGAGATATCGGGTAGTAGTCATCTACTGTGGTGGGTTAAAAGAAATAATTATGAACAGTTTATTTTGTTTCAAAATTTTGCTTTTGAATAAAAATTGTTATTAGAAAATCTGAAAAGTTAACTGTTCCAATTATGACATGATTCTTCCTAAATTATACATAGTTGGCCAGGCTATGCATAACTGAGGACCGAATGATGTGATATTTAGTCCAGTTACTTTTCAAATTGTTTTAGATGGTGTTCAACGCGTTATTTTTATATAGTAACAACGTAGTTTAGTTGTAAAAGAGTAGAAAATTTCTAGGTTATTCTATAGTGCCAGGTCAGGGATTTTTCTAAGGTGGTACTAGGGTATCCTCAAAATATATCTTAGGGTTTGAATTGAAATCTTACAAGGTAGTTTCGTCCATCAAGAGTAAACTTAAGTCCTAGTAATAGTGTTCAATTACGAAGTGCCTATAAGCAGAGTAGGTGGAGTAGAGGCTGAGTTTACGATTATTACGGAGTTCATTACAGAGTAGGGATAGCAGAGGGGTATTTTATTACACTTAGGTCATATCCATCGTAACCAAGGTAAGATTCGAAAGGGAATACAACTTAGAGAGTTCTAAACCTTAATTTGTTCTACTTCTACGGGAATTTATCTTCGACTTAGAGGCTAAGGATAACTCTTGGTATCGTTGGGTTCTTAAGAATTTCTTATCTATTGGTACTAGGGTTGGACTTTCTATTGGTATTGAGTTTTTGCTTTTGGTTATTTTACCTAATTCTTAGGATACGAATAATGGTAAGTTTGGCTATTCTTCCGAGGAATTTGTTTATAGAACGTACGTTTATATTTTTGTCCATGTTAAATTATCAGGGTAGAACCTATAAGGTCACAACGTGTCGAAATACGCTTGAGTAAGATGATCATCACTGGTCCACATCAACCGATACCATGTATAGCAAAATACAACAAATCAAGATCACATATAGTCATAAATAACTTGCTAATTTGTTATATATAACAAAAGCAGTTTTATGCTATATATCCCGTGATCAAGATATTGTACAAAAGCTGACAGGTATAAATCTGATTTTTAGTGGCTACCAGAAACTCGTTCAAGTCAACTTTTCAGTTTGACGATCATACTGAAAGGAATAGATTGTTTAAGGAATAAGCTAGATTTTCCTACGAAAACGGAAGTTCAGCAACTTTCTCTACATTCATCAAGTTTTCTTCCAAGATTTTCTTCCTAGGGTTTTCCTTCCTTTATTATAAAGGTTCAGTTCCTAATGGTAGTTCTAATTCTGTTGCTAGCGGGTTGGCTTTTCTATGTTTGGAGAAAAGGAAAAGGTAGTAGGGTTTGATAAAATCGTTTTATCGAGGGAGTACGGAAGAGTAAGATTTAAGGAGGAGTTTCGTTGACATCAGGAGTTTCGGGAGACATCGTACTGTAGTAATTTACAAATAATAATTATAAATAATTATTATGAGAAATTTAATAACAGTAACGAGAGAAAATGAATATTAAAATATTTAAGGGAGTTTGAGTATCTAAAGGAATGCGGAGACTGGTATGGGATGATCCTAATAGATAGTGTACTAAGAATGGTATAATCTTGATGTCCTAGTCTGGACATAAGAGGGATAGACTGGATAGGGGAAGTCATAATTCTGTAACCATCTAGCGATTATAAATATTTTACTAGGTAAAATATTTAAACATAAACAAGTAATAATAGTGTTTCAGCAGCGTTGTGGCACGGAGGACTTTTTAGTTAAGTTTGTGAAAATCGGTTATAGTCCAATGTTTGAAAACATTTGGTTCTCTATAACCATAGGCTCTGATACCAATCTGTAACACCCCCATTTTCGTGATACGCAGTGGAATATAAGTTTGGGGTGCTACTTCATGGTTCACAGTCATGATCATAGAAAACGACTCGAAAAGAGACGTTTTAAATAAAATTGTTATCATTCATTTTAAATATCAGAGTACATAATATAGGCTCCAGAGGGAAGTTTTATAAACGTTACAATATTCGTTGAATGATAACAAAATGGACACTCTTTTTATTAGAAGAAAGTCCACAAGCCACTCCGTGCCGATATTCGTGCTTCTAGTTACTTGAGATAAACATGCTAAAAAGTCAACACAAAAGTTGAGTGAATCCATAATGTTTTCAGTTGTAATCAGTTTGAACACAAGCCAATAGAGAGTAAATTAGTAAAGTTGCAGTTTGTTATATATTGTCATAAGCCTCATGACACGCAAAACGTTAACAGGTTATCTTCATAGTAATGAGCTATGAGATATAAATTACCCCATAATTAAATGTAGGTAACCTTGCCCCCGAGTAGGAGATTGTCAGTCTCTTTATTGAACTCAAATAAAATGCATTTGGTTACGTTACGGTAACACAAAGGGGCTGTCAAACCCAATAGATCTATCCATTATATTCGCGCTCACCCGCAGGTGATTAGAGGTGCATGATTAGGGGACTTGTTGACAAAAGCAAACTTAGGCAATATAAATCAAGTAAGCAAACAGAAAATACTTGTGTTCGGTTTAGTAGCATGAATCTCCCCACAAGTTTAGAAAAACGTAGTAAAAAGTGGGACTATGAACTCACCTGGGCAGTCTGGATGAAAAACAAAGTTAAATGAAGTTGATAAACGTCTCCGACACGCAACCTGGGTTGGTATGTCAAGCTTTCAGTAATCGTTTCTGATTATAAGTTTTTCCAATGTTCGTTTCGTAATGCTTTGGTTGATGGTCAAATGTTTAATTGAGCCAATATGTAGTTTCAAAAGTAAGATTTTATCTTATTTTCTTATCTGTAATATTTGGTTTTGTCTGTTCATTATTTGGACATTCCGTTTGTTAGTTACAGTAGAAAACGTATATTAGGTTTTAAATATCCTAATAATAATAATAATAATAATAATATTAATAATATTAATAATAATTTATTAATATTAAATTATGAATTAGGGTTTATAAGTTTATTTTTGCTTTTAACCTTTTAGTTTCTAGGGTTGGCAACTTTTACCCTCAAACTATATGGAAATGACAATTTCTACCCTTGGACTTTTAGTTAAATTACACTTTCTATCCTTCATTTTCAAAATTGTCAGTTTTTACCCCTAGGGTTTTACTCAGCTGCGTTTTCAGTCCATCTCACGAAACTCACTAGAGTCTTGGCAGAAATGGCCCTTGAGACTTCTAGTGGGTTTCATTCGATGTCCTATTTTCACAAAAACGATTTGTTTCACACGATTTGAGATGAAACCTTTTTACGACTCCTTAGCCAAAACATATATCAGTGTTTTAAGAGTATTTTCACCAAAAATTTGACCATGGTTCGAACCCAGGAGATCACGATTAATTTTTAAAACTCTCGAACCACAGTTGGTTCGACACAGATTTGACTCGACAAAATAAGGCTAGTTCTCCCTCGTTTCTTAACCAATTTAGCAAATTATTTTTCCTAAAGTTAGCTCTCTTAGTGGTCTTTAATCATGCCAAAATCTAGAATTTTAGGAGTTCATTTACTATTCGAAATTACGTATACAAAACTGAGGTCTGCTGCTGTCTATAAAAAAAAAATCAGTTCTGAATTTAAATAAAAACACCATTCGTTATACGTTTTTATGACTCGAGGTCTAAAGACTTTTTGAAGGAAACGACGTTCCGGACAACTTTCGCGTTTTAAGTTTTCGACGAAACGGATCAGAAAGGCCTCGAATCGCGTGAAGTCGTCTGCTGTTACAGTAGGTATACTAAGTTTATATACAACTTTAAATCGACATAACTTTTGACTCACTTATCCGTTTTTTATGATTCAAATTGCCATGTTTTCCTAAAAATATTCTCTGTAATAATATGTAAGTGTTCTAGTGCCTAGTGTTTTGGAAATATCGAAAGGAAAAGCGAATAGAGGGTGTTTGTTTTGTTCGAACAGAAAAAGAAAAGAAAAGTTTTATGGTTTTTCATCTTGTTTGTTATTTTATAGATTACTAAATGATGTTCTTAATGATATTTAAAGTAAATAAAAGGAATAAAAATAGAGTTCAAGTAACTTACTTAGGGTTTGGTTCGACTAGGGTATAGTTTTGAGAAATATGACTCGAATTGACTCCCTCTTGGTTCTAGCTTTTCCCTACTGCTCTTTTGAGTCTATTTGAACTTATATTAGGCTAGTGGGATCAGTAATGAAGTGGTTTGGGCTGTTTGGGGGTGATTCGAATGGTGGTGTTAGTGAATTACGGTTTCTAGTGTGTCTTCTATATATAGGGATCATCTAGGGTTTCTTGTGTCTTCTAGGAGGATTATGGAAGTGAGGGAGATGATATGTATGGCTGTTAGGGGCGACACATGGGTAGGAGGGGGAATTAATGAGGTGGAAGTTTACATATCAAACATTTGTACCTATTTCTAGAAGAGGGGAAAGGCTTGCTAGGGTTCATACATTTGGACTCTTAAGGTTGAAGAAAGTAGCTAGGGTTGGTTAGTTTAGGGTTAGAATCAAACTAGATGAAGTAACTAGTCTAGTTTAGGTCGAATGGTGCATAAGGGAATTGTACATATGCTTTGTTTACTTGTAATCTAGGGTTTAGGGTAAAACTAAGGTTTCTAATCCTAGGGTTTACTTAGGAATGAGTTCTAGATTTATTTGGCAAATGTTTGTATGTATCGATTTGTATATAATTAGAAAAAAAAAATGATTTTTTTGCTTTAGGTGGTTGTACCTAGGCTTAATGTACTAATGTTAGGAATATAGAAAAATTATAATTTTAATTATTCCTTAATTTTATATAATTTTTATGTAATTTTTATTAAGCTTTAAATACATATTAATGAGTATTTAAGTTTCTATGCATTGGAGGGTTGTACCTTGAGTTTATGGAGTTGTACATATATTAAATAGATAAATAAATTATTTTTAGAATTTATTGTGTGGAAATATTACATAATATGTTATTTAAATAACTATTTTTAAAGTTTTTATAAGGTTTTTATTTCTATTTAGATTCTATGCTTAAAGGACTTGTACCTTGACTTAAAATACTTGTACATAATATTTTTATAAGAATATTAACTAGGGTTTGTAAATAAAATAATAGTTTCTGAGAAATTAGAGTTCTATCGGAAGTTATAGTGTAATTAGGGTTTTCGTGCTTTAGTGACTTGTACATTAGTTTAAGGACTTGTACTCTAGGTTTGAAGACTAGTACATATATCTTTTATGCTAAGAAGTAAATTTTTAAAACTACTGTAGTGAATATCGGGTTTTTAAAGTGAGTATACTGAGGTTTATAATGTTATCTATATTATTTTTATGTTGGTGCATTAGGTGCTTTAAATGCTTGTACCTTAACTTAGATGAGTTGTACTTTAGTACTTTTTAGGGTTTTATTGTCATAATTATTATTATGATAGTTTGGGGTTTCATAAATACTTCTATCAGATAAGTTATGTTCTGTTATAAGCGTACGTTAACGAATTAACGTAAGGTGGTAAATGGTAGTTTGTAGAGTGTTATACTTGACATAGGAAAATGTTTATATAAATAAACATTTAGGTAAGTTAGGGTTGGGTTGCGTGTGAGCACGTTTATCAAGGATGTGAGTTACGTCACATGAGATAGTGGTTCTGCCCAGGTAGTCATAACAAATAAAATAAATGAATAAAAAAATTTACACGTAGAAAAAGGATAAGTATTTTAAGAGATAGTGTAGTTTAATGTAGGATTTTTCGCAGTGGTTACAGCTTCTTCCACGGTAACGCCTGTCGCGAACATCTTCTACTACTCTTCTACAAGGTTTCTAACTCCGATAACGGTCTTCAATCTTGGTCCTTTTTATGGGAAACTATGTCTTCACAGGATACATGGTAGTGTTGTCTACTACGATCTCTGAACGCCGATCAAATTTTCTCTTCCAGAACAAGGGTCATTCTAACTTAATACAAAAATAATCTATATGTTCCTCTTTCGTCTCTGAACATAACACAATGTCATACTATGACAATTTTTCCAAATACTCGCAAAAACATGATTATATTAGCCACTACAATTGGCATCACTAAAGTTCATAATGATCATAACGAGTACAAAAGCAGCTTCAGGAATCATCTTAGGGAAACTTCACTCCACTTCACGTCACCTACCTCCTTTTTCATGAATAAAGCTGAAATACTTCACGGAGGTTACTCTCGGTTAGATAACTGATGCGTGGTTTTGCGACCTTACAACAGGTTTTACCTCTCGAGGGATCTCAAGAGGCTTGCAATCCCCACCAGGCAGTGTACCTGACCGATGTAGTATAGTGAAGTGGCAAGTACCGGGGGATTGATCATTCTCTAGGGGAATAGTGTCGTTAGGATTGAAAAACTACTCTAATAGGTCTAAGAGTGAGGGAAGATTCTTTTTATATTTTTATATTATTTATGAAAGCAAGTAAAATCTCGGGTTTGAAGGAGCGGGCGGAATTAGTTGCTAGTCAACTAACCCAAATAACTACAATTGCAAATAAAATAAAATAACTGAAAATGAAAAGGTTGTGAAACTTATGTGGAGAGAAATGTGTTTACTTAGATTTCCTTACTCCCTAACTATCTTTTACCGGTTGATTAGTGTGTATTAATTGCGTGGATGACGGGTGTATTCCTTAATACCAATCGTGGGGTGGCGTACGTACTTCCCCAACTCTACAAGCTCCTACTTCACTCCTATGTCAAGCCGGCTAAGAAGCTCCTAACATGGGATCACTAGAATTCGCTCATGCATTAAATACAACCATATAAACCTAGTACGCATTGGTTCATGTTTCTTAAGACGTTTAAGCAAGTTACCGTATAGGAGGTTAGCCAGTTTTCTTAAGCCTAACATCGATAAACAATCATCCAATACAATCAACAACACACTAACAACTAATAATCAATAGTTAGGTTTCATTAGATCTAAGCAAACACAAGATAAATCTAGCCTAGCATGTTAATTAAAAGACAAGAACAAGATATAATCAAACAACACATAGACATATTGATTGATTAAGTGATGACTTATCTTCAATTAAACATGGGAGATCCAAGGGTATGAAAACCCTTAAAAATGGCAGAAATTCGTCTTAGGGTTTCTCCTCACAAAGTTGCACACTAATGACAAAAAATTGCAAAACTATATATAGAACTTAGTGGCTGACGGCGTCACGTTATAGATCTTGACGCCGTCACTTCGCCGTGTCTAGGGTTCCCGGATGGCCTTCTTGACGCCGTCCCTCTTTAATGCTCCAAAATCCACTCTGGCTTATCAAAGGTTGACGCCGTCAGAAATGGGCTTGACGCCGTCTCTCTTTAACTTAAACCGTGATGGCCTTGATCACCTTAAAGGGTGACGCCGTCAGACTTCCTTTGTAAAACTCCCTGGCTTATCATGTGTATTTTTCATATCCACCTCTTTTGCCAAGCCATGACGCCGTCTGGAACAATCCCTGACGCCATCAAAGGTACTTTTCCAGCCGATTTTGAGACTTTGTCGTTTTCTTCACTTTTATGCTCCAAAAACGTCCAAAATGCTTCCTTTTCCAGATTTCTTCTCCAAAGTACCTAAAATGACAAAAGGAACGATTTAGGGCAATATTTGATCAAATAAATACGATTTAGGGCTTAAATGACCCCCTAAAAGCGGTACACTTTTCGCTTCATCAAATACCCTTACACTTGAGATTTGCTTGTCCTCAAGCAAATGCGCTTTTATTCTAATCAAAATACAAGTTAGGGGTCATTTAATGCTGATATAAAAGTAATTACAATAAATAGTCATTCCACTTTAATCATAATAAGCACGGAGATTACAAACTAGGACCTCACAAGTAGTGTTTAGATACTCACATCTCTCAGGTGTCATCAAAATAAATCTCATAAATGAAAACGGATAATATCTCTCACTACCTGTCATAGCAAATAGATTACCATAGGCTTGGGAAAGGATCGAAAACCTTCTCCACTAGGCGTAAGCACCTAAGATAAACTATCAAAAAGGGCTTTTACATGGGTTATAACGTTAGGTGTAGGGATATGATAAACACGGATTTGTGGGATAAGGGATATTTTACTGGTGGCTAGTTAAAGATCTTGATTAATTACATGTACAATATGGCGTTGCTAAGCCAAGACTAGACTCGACTTAAGCTAAAAACAAAATAACAAAAACATAAAGTAAACATAAAATGAAACGGGATGGTAGTCCGTATGTTTTTTCTACTTTTCTTTTTCTCTCTTTTTTTTTTTTTTTTTTTTTTTTTTTTTTTTTTTTGTATTTTTCTTGATTTTTTCGAATTTTTTTTTTTTTTTTTTTCTTTCATACACTCTTGCCCTACCATCCAAAATAATACATCATAGGGGCGTTGCATTCCCCTTACACTTGAACTTTTACATAACTTTACAATTAACTATTCTAATGACTCGAATTAAGATAATCGAAACACTTGGAGTACTTTTTTAAAATATTTAGCACATACAATAATGTTGTTCTTCCCCATTACTCCATTACACTAGTACTTTACCCATGAGTCCCAATCGTCCCAAAACAATATGTACAAGGATATGACTCGACTTAGCAACCATGTAATCAATTAGATAATTAACTAAGGGTTTAAACAAATGTTGTCACAATAATGCACTAAAGATGAGTGCACACAAGGTAGGCTAAGGCGATTTGGGTGTACATTTAAGTGGGGTGTAACAAATTCTTCCTTTAAGTAAAATGCTTAAAGGTCGAAACGAAAAGATAGGCTCTGAGGGGTGTACTAGGGGTATCGTGTACCAAAAATGGGTACAACGCAAAGGGTGTGGGAGAATTACTTGACCAATGTAGCCAAAGTAATTATAACAAAAACACAGGTGTAAAACAATGGTTAATCCTAATGCCTATTATCATGTAGTAAATCTAACTACACGAATGTAGTCTCACTTGTGGCCTCGGAATGGTCCTAACGCAAGTTCTAGAATCTAAGTGCTACCGGTACACACATCATAGCATAAATGCTTTTCCTACCAATTCTAGGGGCGAACCTCACATATTTGGGGGTGGAAAATTTTTTAGTGGTACGGTTTTTGTGCTAGTCATATAACTCCTATCCATGAGATGCTCATTAAGATCAAAGTTTCACTCCTAAATGTTGTAAAAAATTTTAAATTTGGCACTAAAATTGCCTTAACAGGTATTTCTCTCAGTTTTATTACACATCTACCATTAAACAAACAAAAATCAAGCGTAAAAGCATTCTCTAAAGTATCGTACTTTACCCCCCCTTACACTTAAGATGAACATTGTCCCCAATGTTCAAATAACAAGATGTAAAAGTAAATAAGGTAAAAGAATGAAATCAAATACTCCCCTGATTCGTTTGGTGGATAAAGAGGTAACATGGTTAGATCTTCTTCCAAGAGAATGTAGAAGCTTCAAGACTAAAGCATCGCCAAAAGCTTGATTCCACATACATCTCCTTGTCCAAAATAACATGTTAAACCTGAGAAAACAAACACGAAAACCTGCATAACATCGGCGGGATAAATTCTATATAAGGATATAATGCTTGTGGAATGATTATTTTGCAGATTCCTGGAGTTTATAAGTTAGAGATTTAATAAAAACTTTTTATGAAAACAAAACTTTCAAAAATTTCAGAAAATTCAAACCTGACGCCGTCAGGTTGTAAAGCCTGACGCCGTCAGAAATGATCTGACAGAATTCTCATGTTAAGTTTTCGGAAAATTTCTGGAAAAACCTTTACCTTACTTCCTGGAATTCCTGCAAAACATCATTATGACTCGATACAAGCATTTGACTCAAACAAATACGAATATGTATGTTAATTTATTATTATTACGATTCATGTTCATTTGTTCTAATAAACTGATTTGGATTTCCCTTACACTTATCTTTTGCAAAATACCTTTATATGTAGTTAAGACGAAGTTAAAAACAAGATAAAGCATTTTCACAATTTAGTTTTGAACATGAATCAATAATAATAAAAATTAAACATACATACGGAAACAAATAAAATCAAACAAACAAACAAATAAATAAACACACAAAGCAAATAAAGCTTGGGTTGCCTCCCAAGAAGCGCTTTTCTTTATTAACGAGTCTTGTAGCTAGACTCAAAGTCCCCGTACATTACGTGACTCCATCATTGGTCACGGTTCCTAGGCCATTCTCCTTTCCGGTTTTATATTCCGGTCCTAATTTCAAACAATCCTTGTAGAAACCGGATATCCTTTCCATAACATAGTCTACTCCTTTATTTTTATCCTCATCATTCCTATAGTAGACCGCTTGCTTAAGCTCCTTCTCAACATTTGACAAGTGTTGAAATTGCTCTATCTTATATGGCATTTGGTAGTTTACCTCATCGGTCTCATCCTTAAATCTAACTATCCCTAAGGAAGGTTCATAAGTCATTCTAGAGACCTCAACAAATGGTTTTCCAAAAACTACTTGAGTTAAGGATGCATCGACTATTGGGCGGATATCTTCTACAATTACAAAGTCGGTGACATAGGTGAAGTTTCCTACATAAACTGGTAATCCCTTAACTCTTCCCGTGAAGTTACTCATCCAACCCTTATCAGGGAACATCCTATACCCAAGTTGATTTTTCATTATTAAGTTGTAGTGGGCTCTAGTCATGATGTTTATGGGCGATCTAAGGTCGATGTAAGCTTTCCACACATGCAAATTTCCGATGTTGCATGGTATGTTGAGATTAGAAGGATCGCCTATTTTTATAATTGGTCTACCAAGGAAGTATGGTGTCTCGGGGTCATCGAATAAGTCTGTATGATATGCGCGCTCTTCCTTAGTGGGTAGCCTATTGAAGTAGTCCTCATCATCATCTACTTCTTCAATCTCACTTTTCCTAACTTCTTTATCAACCTCGACTTTCTTAACCTCATCCTCAGGTTCACTATTATCCTTATTCCTATCAATTGGCTTGATAGTGACAATGTTGACGAAGTGGACGTGTTTGGATGAAGAGGGATCTTTTACTTGGGGTCCGCTATTTGTGTTCCTAGCGTCCTTATGTGGAGGTGATAGCACTTGGTTGTTGAGGGCTTTCAATAAGTTGTCAATTTTATTGGTCATCTCCGTTGGTTGTTGATTGAATTCGGATTCGAATCTAGCTATCCGAGCTTCTTGAGATGCCATAAATTTGGACATCAATCCTTCAAGATTATTGGTACTACCATAATTGTTGGAAGGATTGTTATTGAAAGTACGGTTCGAGGATGAACCGCTTGATTGAAAACGATTAGGTGGGTTGGAAGAATTGGTTTGTTGTGCGTTTTGGTTTTGTTTTCACCTAAGGTTTGGGTGATTTTTCCATGAGGGGTTGTATGAATCACCGTAGGGGTTTGGCTCGGGTTTGAAAGTGTACCACTTGTCTCCCGCTCCGTCGGTACGCGAGGATGCGTAGTCCGTAAAAGCTTGTTCGGGGAGTTCCATGCAATCACGAGTGTCGTGGGGACCACTACATAATTCACATGAAGAAGTGATTTTGTTCACTTGGCTTGAAAGTTTAGGAGCCTCGTAGGATTTCATAAGAAACTTGACTTGGTCTTCAAGTTCTATGATCCTACGGTCGGAAGTGCTTGAATTGTTCGAAGGCAAGGATATTGCCTTGACCGTTTTATTCAAATCACGGGGATCACTCCAACTTTCATTGTCATAAAGAGCAAGATCTTCTAGGAGAGCCCATGATTGTTCCGCACTTAGATCACGTAGCTTACCACCAGCCGCTTGGTCAATGGTTTGCCTCGTGGAGAGATTGATATGGTCATAGAAGATTTTCACTTGGAGCCAAAGTTCTATGCCATGGTGAGGGACTTTTTGGAGTAAGTCCTTGAACTGAGTCCATGCCTCGTAGAGGGTTTCACCTTGACGTTGTTGGAACATCAAGATATCATTCCTTAGCTTGGTAGTTCTTCCTGGTGGGAAAAACTGAGCAAGGAAACGAGTGGTGAGATCATCCCAAGAGGTGATGGATCCTGTGGGTAGATTCTCTAGCCATTGACTAGCTTGGTCCCGCAGAGAGAATTGAAAGAGACGCAGTCGGGTCGTCTCTCGAGTGGTAACATCAAGGTCTATGGAATCAACGATTTTGAGAAAGTCCTTGAGATGTTGTTTAGGATCTTCGGAACGAAGTCCATGGAATGCGCATCCGCTTTGCACCAACTGGATGGTGTCGGATCGCAAGGGAGTGACATTGGCTCCTTGAGTGAGCTCAATGGTGTTTCGATAGCCATGGTGGCTAGGACGGGAGTATTCTCCTAAGGTACGGGCTCTAGGAGGTGGGTGTTGTTGTGGTGGTGGGATGTTGGGATCGAGGATATTACCACCGTCCATGATGTCGGATGGTAATGGTTACGAACAAAGAAACGAAGAAAAAAGATAGACTAAAGAAAATCTAGAAAAATAAAATAAAAATCTCACTAGAAAGGAATCTAGTGAGTAGACCTAATAAAATAAAAATTCAACCTAAACAATAACTATTCCCCGGCAGCGGCGCCAAAAACTTGATGCGTGGTTTTGCGACCTTACAACAGGTTTTACCTCTCGAGGGATCTCAAGAGGCTTGCAATCCCCACCAGGCAGTGTACCTGACCGATGTAGTATAGTGAAGTGGCAAGTACCGGGGGATTGATCGTTCTCTAGGGGAATAGTGTCGTTAGGATTGAAAAACTACTCTAATAGGTCTAAGAGTGAGGGAAGATTCTTTTTATATTTTTATATTATTTATGAAAGCAAGTAAAATCTCGGGTTTGAAGGAGCGGGCGGAATTAGTTGCTAGTCAACTAACCCAAATAACTACAATTGCAAATAAAATAAAATAACTGAAAATGAAAAGGTTGTGAAACTTATGTGGAGAGAAATGTGTTTACTTAGATTTCCTTACTCCCTAACTATCTTTTACCGGTTGATTAGTGTGTATTAATTGCGTGGATGACGGGTGTATTCCTTAATACCAATCGTGGGGTGGCGTACGTACTTCCCCAACTCTACAAGCTCCTACTTCACTCCTATGTCAAGCCGGCTAAGAAGCTCCTAACATGGGATCACTAGAATTCGCTCATGCATTAAATACAACCATATAAACCTAGTACGCATTGGTTCATGTTTCTTAAGACGTTCAAGCAAGTTACCGTATAGGAGGTTAGCCAGTTTTCTTAAGCCTAACATCGATAAACAATCATCCAATACAATCAACAACACACTAACAACTAATAATCAATAGTTAGGTTTCATTAGATCTAAGCAAACACAAGATAAATCTAGCCTAGCATGTTAATTAAAAGACAAGAACAAGATATAATCAAACAACACATAGACATATTGATTGATTAAGTGATGACTTATCTTCAATTAAACATGGGAGATCCAAGGGTATGAAAACCCTTAAAAATGGCAGAAATTCGTCTTAGGGTTTCTCCTCACAAAGTTGCACACTAATGACAAAAAATTGCAAAACTATATATAGAACTTAGTGGCTGACGGCGTCACGTTATAGATCTTGACGCCGTCACTTCGCCGTGTCTAGGGTTCCCGGATGGCCTTCTTGACGCCGTCCCTCTTTAATGCTCCAAAATCCACTCTGGCTTATCAAAGGTTGACGCCGTCAGAAATGGGCTTGACGCCGTCTCTCTTTAACTTAAACCGTGATGGCCTTGATCACCTTAAAGGGTGACGCCGTCAGACTTCCTTTGTAAAACTCCCTGGCTTATCATGTGTATTTTTCATATCCACCTCTTTTGCCAAGCCATGACGCCGTCTGGAACAATCCCTGACGCCATCAAAGGTACTTTTCCAGCCGATTTTGAGACTTTGTCGTTTTCTTCACTTTTATGCTCCAAAAACGTCCAAAATGCTTCCTTTTCCAGATTTCTTCTCCAAAGTACCTAAAATGACAAAAGGAACGATTTAGGGCAATATTTGATCAAATAAATACGATTTAGGGCTTAAATGACCCCCTAAAAGCGGTACACTTTTCGCTTCATCAAATACCCTTACACTTGAGATTTGCTTGTCCTCAAGCAAATGCGCTTTTATTCTAATCAAAATACAAGTTAGGGGTCATTTAATGCTGATATAAAAGTAATTACAATAAATAGTCGTTCCACTTTAATCATAATAAGCACGGAGATTACAAACTAGGACCTCACAAGTAGTGTTTAGATACTCACATCTCTCAGGTGTCATCAAAATAAATCTCATAAATGAAAACGGATAATATCTCTCACTACCTGTCATAGCAAATAGATTACCATAGGCTTGGGAAAGGATCGAAAACCTTCTCCACTAGGCGTAAGCACCTAAGATAAACTATCAAAAAGGGCTTTTACATGGGTTATAACGTTAGGTGTAGGGATATGATAAACACGGATTTGTGGGATAAGGGATATTTTACTGGTGGCTAGTTAAAGATCTTGATTAATTACATGTACAATATGGCGTTGCTAAGCCAAGACTAGACTCGACTTAAGCTAAAAACAAAATAACAAAAACATAAAGTAAACATAAAATGAAACGGGATGGTAGTCCGTATGTTTTTTCTACTTTTCTTTTTCTCTTTTTTTTTTTTTTTTTTTTTTTTTTTTTTTTTTTTGTATTTTTCTTGATTTTTTCGAATTTTTTTTTTTTTTTTTTTCTTTCATACACTCTTGCCCTACCATCCAAAATAATACATCATAGGGGCGTTGCATTCCCCTTACACTTGAACTTTTACATAACTTTACAATTAACTATTCTAATGACTCGAATTAAGATAATCGAAACACTTGGAGTACTTTTTTAAAATATTTAGCACATACAATAATGTTGTTCTTCCCCATTACTCCATTACACTAGTACTTTACCCATGAGTCCCAATCGTCCCAAAACAATATGTACAAGGATATGACTCGACTTAGCAACCATGTAATCAATTAGATAATTAACTAAGGGTTTAAACAAATGTTGTCACAATAATGCACTAAAGATGAGTGCACACAAGGTAGGCTAAGGCGATTTGGGTGTACATTTAAGTGGGGTGTAACAAATTCTTCCTTTAAGTAAAATGCTTAAAGGTCGAAACGAAAAGATAGGCTCTGAGGGGTGTACTAGGGGTATCGTGTACCAAAAATGGGTACAACGCAAAGGGTATGGGAGAATTACTTGACCAATGTAGCCAAAGTAATTATAACAAAAACACAGGTGTAAAACAATGGTTAATCCTAATGCCTATTATCATGTAGTAAATCTAACTACACGAATGTAGTCTCACTTGTGGCCTCGGAATGGTCCTAACGCAAGTTCTAGAATCTAAGTGCTACCGGTACACACATCATAGCATAAATGCTTTTCCTACCAATTCTAGGGGCGAACCTCACATATTTGGGGGTGGAAAATTTTTTAGTGGTACGGTTTTTGTGCTAGTCATATAACTCCTATCCATGAGATGCTCATTAAGATCAAAGTTTCACTCCTAAATGTTGTAAAAAATTTTAAATTTGGCACTAAAATTGCCTTAACAGGTATTTCTCTCAGTTTTATTACACATCTACCATTAAACAAACAAAAATCAAGCGTAAAAGCATTCTCTAAAGTATCGTACTTTACCCCCCCTTACACTTAAGATGAACATTGTCCCCAATGTTCAAATAACAAGATGTAAAAGTAAATAAGGTAAAAGAATGAAATCAAATACTCCCCTGATTCGTTTGGTGGATAAAGAGGTAACATGGTTAGATCTTCTTCCAAGAGAATGTAGAAGCTTCAAGACTAAAGCATCGCCAAAAGCTTGATTCCACATACATCTCCTTGTCCAAAATAACATGTTAAACCTGAGAAAACAAACACGAAAACCTGCATAACATCGGCGGGATAAATTCTATATAAGGATATAATGCTTGTGGAATGATTATTTTGCAGATTCCTGGAGTTTATAAGTTAGAGATTTAATAAAAACTTTTTATGAAAACAAAACTTTCAAAAATTTCAGAAAATTCAAACCTGACGCCGTCAGGTTGTAAAGCCTGACGCCGTCAGAAATGATCTGACAGAATTCTCATGTTAAGTTTTCGGAAAATTTCTGGAAAAACCTTTACCTTACTTCCTGGAATTCCTGCAAAACATCATTATGACTCGATACAAGCATTTGACTCAAACAAATACGAATATGTATGTTAATTTATTATTATTACGATTCATGTTCATTTGTTCTAATAAACTGATTTGGATTTCCCTTACACTTATCTTTTGCAAAATACCTTTATATGTAGTTAAGACGAAGTTAAAAACAAGATAAAGCATTTTCACAATTTAGTTTTGAACATGAATCAATAATAATAAAAATTAAACATACATACGGAAACAAATAAAATCAAACAAACAAACAAATAAATAAACACACAAAGCAAATAAAGCTTGGGTTGCCTCCCAAGAAGCGCTTTTCTTTATTAACGAGTCTTGTAGCTAGACTCAAAGTCCCCGTACATTACGTGACTCCATCATTGGTCACGGTTCCTAGGCCATTCTCCTTTCCGGTTTTATATTCCGGTCCTAATTTCAAAAAATCCTTGTAGAAACCGGATATCCTTTCCATAACATAGTCTACTCCTTTATTTTTATCCTCATCATTCCTATAGTAGACCGCTTGCTTAAGCTCCTTCTCAACATTTGACAAGTGTTGAAATTGCTCTATCTTATATAGCATTTGGTAGTTTACCTCATCGGTCTCATCCTTAAATCTAACTATCCCTAAGGAAGGTTCATAAGTCATTCTAGAGACCTCAACAAATGGTTTTCCAAAAACTACTTGAGTTAAGGATGCATCGACTATTGGGCGGATATCTTCTACAATTACAAAGTCGGTGACATAGGTGAAGTTTCCTACATAAACTGGTAATCCCTTAACTCTTCCCGTGAAGTTACTCATCCAACCCTTATCAGGGAACATCCTATACCCAAGTTGATTTTTCATTATTAAGTTGTAGTGGGCTCTAGTCATGATGTTTATGGGCGATCTAAGGTCGATGTAAGCTTTCCACACATGCAAATTTCCGATGTTGCATGGTATGTTGAGATTAGAAGGATCGCCTATTTTTATAATTGGTCTACCAAGGAAGTATGGTGTCTCGGGGTCATCGAATAAGTCTGTATGATATGCGCGCTCTTCCTTAGTGGGTAGCCTATTGAAGTAGTCCTCATCATCATCTACTTCTTCAATCTCACTTTTCCTAACTTCTTTATCAACCTCGACTTTCTTAACCTCATCCTCAGGTTCACTATTATCCTTATTCCTATCAATTGGCTTGATAGTGACAATGTTGACGAAGTGGACGTGTTTGGATGAAGAGGGATCTTTTACTTGGGGTCCGCTATTTGTGTTCCTAGCGTCCTTATGTGGAGGTGATAGCACTTGGTTGTTGAGGGCTTTCAATAAGTTGTCAATTTTATTGGTCATCTCCGTTGGTTGTTGATTGAATTCGGATTCGAATCTAGCTATCCGAGCTTCTTGAGATGCCATAAATTTGGACATCAATCCTTCAAGATTATTGGTACTACCATAATTGTTGGAAGGATTGTTATTGAAAGTACGGTTCGAGGATGAACCGCTTGATTGAAAACGATTAGGTGGGTTGGAAGAATTGGTTTGTTGTGCGTTTTGGTTTTGTTTTCACCTAAGGTTTGGGTGATTTTTCCATGAGGGGTTGTATGAATCACCGTAGGGGTTTGGCTCGGGTTTGAAAGTGTACCACTTGTCTCCCGCTCCGTCGGTACGCGAGGATGCGTAGTCCGTAAAAGCTTGTTCGGGGAGTTCCATGCAATCACGAGTGTCGTGGGGACCACTACATAATTCACATGAAGAAGTGATTTTGTTCACTTGGCTTGAAAGTTTAGGAGCCTCGTAGGATTTCATAAGAAACTTGACTTGGTCTTCAAGTTCTATGATCCTACGGTCGGAAGTGCTTGAATTGTTCGAAGGCAAGGATATTGCCTTGACCGTTTTATTCAAATCACGGGGATCACTCCAACTTTCATTGTCATAAAGAGCAAGATCTTCTAGGAGAGCCCATGATTGTTCCGCACTTAGATCACGTAGCTTACCACCAGCCGCTTGGTCAATGGTTTGCCTCGTGGAGAGATTGATATGGTCATAGAAGATTTTCACTTGGAGCCAAAGTTCTATGCCATGGTGAGGGACTTTTTGGAGTAAGTCCTTGAACTGAGTCCATGCCTCGTAGAGGGTTTCACCTTGACGTTGTTGGAACATCAAGATATCATTCCTTAGCTTGGTAGTTCTCCTGGTGGGAAAAACTGAGCAAGGAAACGAGTGGTGAGATCATCCCAAGAGGTGATGGATCCTGCGGGTAGACGCTCTAGCCATTGACTAGCTTGGTCCCGCAGAGAGAATTGAAAGAGACGCAGTCGGGTCGTCTCTCGAGTGGTAACATCAAGGTCTATGGAATCAACGATTTTGAGAAAGTCCTTGAGATGTTGTTTAGGATCTTCGGAACGAAGTCCATGGAATGCGCATCCGCTTTGCACCAACTGGATGGTGTCGGATCGCAAGGGAGTGACATTGGCTCCTTGAGTGAGCTCAATGGTGTTTCGATAGCCATGGTGGCTAGGACGGGAGTATTCTCCTAAGGTACGGGCTCTAGGAGGTGGGTGTTGTTGTGGTGGTGGGATGTTGGGATCGAGGATATTACCACCGTCCATGATGTCGGATGGTAATGGTTACGAACAAAGAAACGAAGAAAAAAGATAGACTAAAGAAAATCTAGAAAAATAAAATAAAAATCTCACTAGAAAGGAATCTAGTGAGTAGACCTAATAAAATAAAAATTCAACCTAAACAATAACTATTCCCCGGCAGCGGCGCCAAAAACTTGATGCGTGGTTTTGCGACCTTACAACAGGTTTTACCTCTCGAGGGATCTCAAGAGGCTTGCAATCCCCACCAGGCAGTGTACCTGACCGATGTAGTATAGTGAAGTGGCAAGTACCGGGGGATTGATCGTTCTCTAGGGGAATAGTGTCGTTAGGATTGAAAAACTACTCTAATAGGTCTAAGAGTGAGGGAAGATTCTTTTTATATTTTTATATATTTATGAAAGCAAGTAAAATCTCGGGTTTGAAGGAGCGGGCGGAATTAGTTGCTAGTCAACTAACCCAAATAACTACAATTGGAAATAAAATAAAATAACTGAAAATGAAAAGGTTGTGAAACTTATGTGGAAAGAAATGTGTTTACTTAGATTTCCTTACTCCCTAACTATCTTTTACCGGTTGATTAGTGTGTATTAATTGCGTGGATGACGGGTGTATTCCTTAATACCAATCGTGGGGTGGCGTACGTACTTCCCCAACTCTACAAGCTCCTACTTCACTCCTATGTCGAGCCGGCTAAGAAGCTCCTAACATGGGATCACTAGAATTCGCTCATGCATTAAATACAACCATATAAACCTAGTACGCATTGGTTCATGTTTCTTAAGACGTTCAAGCAAGTTACCGTATAGGAGGTTAGCCAGTTTTCTTAAGCCTAACATCGATAAACAATCATCCAATACAATCAACAACACACTAACAACTAATAATCAATAGTTAGGTTTCATTAGATCTAAGCAAAACACAAGATAAATCTAGCCTAGCATGTTAATTAAAAGACAAGAACAAGATATAATCAAACAACACATAGACATATTGATAGATTAAGTGATGACTTATCTTCAATTAAACATGGGAGATCCAAGTGTATGAAAACCCTTAAAAATGGCAGAAATTCGTCTTAGGGTTTCTCCTCACAAAGTTGCACACTAATGACAAAAAATTGCAAAACTATATATAGAACTTAGTGGCTGACGGCGTCACGTTATAGATCTTGACGCCGTCACCTCGCCGTGTCTAGGGTTCCCGGATGGCCTTCTTGACGCCGTCCCTCTTTAATGCTCCAAAATCCGCTCTGGCTTATCAAAGGTTGACGCCGTCAGAAATGGGCTTGACGCCGTCTCTCTTTTAACTTAAACCGTGATGGCCTTGATCACCTTAAAGGGTGACGCCGTCAGACTTCCTTTGTAAAACTCCCTGGCTTATCATGTGTATTTTTCATATCCACCTCTTTTGCCAAGCCATGACGCCGTCTGGAACAATCCCTAAAGCCGTCAAAGGTACTTTTCCAGCCGATTTTGAGACTTTGTCGTTTTCTTCACTTTTATGCTCCAAAAACGTCCAAAATGCTTCCTTTTCCAGATTTCTTCTCAAAAGTACCTAAAATGACAAAAGGAACGATTTAGGGCAATATTTGATCAAATAAATACGATTTAGGGCTTAAATGACCCCCTAAAAGCGGTACACTTTTCGCTTCATCAATAACCCCCTTCTTAGAAGTTCTTATGGTTGCTTCCTTTGTCCTTTAAATCTAAATGAGGCCATCTGATACAGAGTTTCAAAGGTAGACCAAATCAATCATTGATACGCAGAAATGGATAATGATTACGGATAGTGATACGGTTAAGTTCACGATGGTCGATACGCCGCCGCATACTTTTCTCTTTCTTCTTCATACCAACAGGAGCATCCAAAGAGAAACACTGATGTGAACAAAATCATATTCCATCATCTCCTTCAATCTCTCAACTTCTATGGCACCATGGTTTCGTCAACTGAGATTAGTTCAATGCCAACTCTACTTCCCAAGCAGGAGGGAATCCCAAGAGGTTCATCAGAAAACACCGAAAAAATTTTGTACAACAAAATGCTTCCAATGCCAGAGCTTTTCAAGGGTGGATACTAATAGGTGTCAGGTGGAATTTGACAATCAAATGAGATCAGAGTTTGTGCTTCCATAGCAGCGTTAATCTTAACAGATTTAAATGGTTGAGAGCCATCATAACATAAGTAGGATGAAGCAGATTGCTAAAGGTCACATATCGGATATGGTAGTCTATGCAGCTTATGAAGAGCCAGTCAATTCATAACCAAAAGACCTCAAAATCAATTATATCAAAAGCAAACGGATTCGTAGAACGAATACGGTCGTCAAAACATACGGATAGTTCATATATCAGATTCAAGTACATGGTTCATCAAAAGTGTTGAGATAGATAAGTGAACAGTTCACGGTGTTGGAATCTTGTTTAGCTCCTTAGAACAAGTGACAGGTAGAGTGTGTATCATCGGTAATACGAACATCGTATGGTTGTCAAAAGTGAGGTGTATGGAGTATCAGTTGCCAGCATCATCATTCTCAGTCAATAATATTAACATTATATCCTTCCAAAGGAATTGATTGTCAGATAAAGTTCATCATTCGAAGGGAGGGAAACAAATCTTCCTATATCCGTGGTTAATAATTACCAGAGTTCTCATAGGATTAGTAATGGATTATGCAGAGTCAAGTAGTATCAGGTGATACATTCTATATCCAGCATAAGTAATGAATTCACAGAATGTGTCAAACACATTATGGTTGAATGACCTTCGGAATGGTCGGAAAGGTATCAAACTGTTTATCAAACAAATCGGAATGAAGATCAAAATCAGAAGGTGAAACCTAAATGGTGTAAGGTATCCATGTAGTTCTCGAGGCACTGCAAACTTACTTGATACCAAGCTTAGGTTGAACATAACTTTCTAACCTCTTAAACAAATGTTCTTATTCGGCTTAACTAAGGGCAGAGGCACGAATCAGAGTGATGCGGAAGCAATGCTACTTACATAGATGTCCTAGTCTACCCATTCCTCACCGGTAATAACTTAAGTTTCTATGGGAAATCCAAAAGAAAATTCTCAAAGATTATCTTATGAGCGCCTACAGTGGAATCTTAAGGGTCCAAACTTCACAGGTCAAGGTTTAATGTACTACAAGTCGCAGCCTGGTCTCTGATACCATAATTATAACACCCTAACCCGATAAGGGTAGAAGTATTACGTTATGGTGACAAATCAAAGCAAACACAAGCATATGACTTAAATAATACAAATGAATCTCAAAGGTTACAAAGGGAAACTCTGAAATACAAGGTTACAAATGAAAACAACAATAAATACTAAGTCTAAAAATGTAATCACTTCTAGTCATCTCTAATCCAGAATAACTATCAAAGTATAGTCTTCTAAGTCCAAAGTACTCTCCACTCATAACCCAGCTTCTAACTAAAACCTGCCGCAGGAAAAGAAATGCGGCTGAGCTTAAAAAGCCCAGTGAATAGATATATGCAAACGAAACCAAAAGATAAGGAACGAACATATGAAGTATGGTGCATTGGAAAAAGCATAAGGTATAAACAAATGGACATCAAAAGTAAGGAAAGGTCAGTAATCTACCACGAGCCCGAACACAAATCAAATCAATTATCATAGTAACCATGGTGTAACACCCCAACCCGACAAGGGTAAAGATGTCACAATAATGCTTTCATATCAGATCAAAACAAAGCATACATCTACAGTAATACAAGAAATCTCAAAGGTTACAAATGAAATACTGAAACTACAAGGTTACAAATGAGAATTCCAATAGATACTAATTCTAAAATATAATACTTCTAGTCATCTCTAATCCAGATTGATTATCAAGTCTTCTAAGTCCAAGGTACTCTCCACTCATTCCCAGCTTCCTACTAAAACCTGCCGCAGGAAAAGAAATGCGGCTGAGCTACGAGAGCTCAGTGAACAGATATAACGGTAACAAGCAGTAGTAGAGAAAAGTACAAAGTAACAGAAATAGAGGTCATGCAGATATAATATGAGTTAAGGGATAAGTAACGAATAAGAGTAAAGGTAAAGAAAAGGTTACAAGGTAAGGGTAAATAAATAGTAATCCACTACGAGCCCAGAAACAAATCAAATCCAATGTAACCATGCCTTTATGATCATATAGAGGGGAGACCTCTCAGGTAACTAGATAATATGAGGGGTGTCCTCATGCATCAAATGGAGTGATCAGCTCCCAGATATGTGAAAGACGTGTATCGCACACACCATCAGTCACCAGATATATATAACAAATAAACAATATACAGATAACAGAAACAGATCAAATCTAGGATGCATCCATGCGCCCCAGTAGGCCAGATTCTTCTCCTACATAACAAGTCAAGTCAGGGACGGGATAGGTCATCACTCTCCTACCCTAGAGTCAAGTCATCGGTGCATCAATGACAAGGACATGAAACCCTCATGCCTAGTGAAATGAATAGTGGCTCGTAGTATCAAACTGTGGGTCATGGTCAAATATCATGTCATAATCAGAGTGTCATATCAGAAGGTTCATAGCATAAGGTTCATGTCAAATATTTCAGAAGTAAATAGCAAAGATTCAAAAAATCAATTAGGTTCATATCAGAGTTTATCAGATGAGGGTTTATATCAATAATCAAGTCAAGGTTCAAATCAAAAGTTCATTTCAGAAGTTTCTATCAAAAGTCCATTTAAAGAAATCCTTTAATAATTGTTTTCATAAAAATGATCTTTCAAAACGGTTTTTCATAAAGATAGTCTTTAAAAATAGTTTTCATAAAAGTTAGTAGAATTTCATATAAAAGTAACATCGTATGGTATTCATAAACATCATTTAAATAAATGGTTTTCTCACAACATTTCCATGTCATAATGAAAAGGTTTTCATATCATAGATTTATATCAGAGGTCATAACAAAGGGAATCATAGAAAAGGTTCAAAGCAAAGGAAATCATAGCAATGGAATCAAATCAGAATCTAAACAGATCAGAATATGAAAGAGATCATAACAAGGTTCACAAAACAGGGGAAGCATAGCAAGGTTCAAGGGGAACAAGATATAAAAGAGAAGGAGTTCATGAGAAACCTGTGAGAAGGTCAGAATATCTGTACCTTATTCCGCAAGAAAACACAACAGAAATATAAAGGTCGGAAGCAAACTCCATCTTCAGCGAATCTACACGAATTCATGACTGTCTTATTAAAAGCTTGTTTAATTCAGATTACTTGTTTTAGTCGGCTTTCCATTTCTAGTAACTTTCCTTTTTAAGTAACTTTCCAAAAATAACAACTTTCCATATTTAGTAACTTTCTATTTTTTTAGCAGGTTTCCAGAATTAGTAAGTTTCCATTTTTAGAAAGTTTCCTTATTTAGTAAGTTTCCATAATTAGCAGATTTCTATATTTAGCAAGATTTAAACATCATAATTTAGGTTAAGTCATTAATTCAGGATTATTATGGAAATAAGGTTCATTTTAACAAGTTTCCATATTTTAGGGTTTTAAATGTAAATATACCAAGGTTAAAGGTTCAAACTGAAAATATCACAAATAGTTCATGTAATTCATGAGTTATCCAGAATTACACTTTTAACCCTTTAAGTTCCTCAATTTACAATTCATACCCTTTTAATTAATTTAATTACAAAAGTAACCCTATAATTACATAAATCACAATTTAACCCTTACCATATTTATATTTACACATCAAGCCCTTACTTTTACAAAATTTCAGAATATACCTCTTAATTTAACATATGGTACGATTTACCCTTCAAGTTTCATAATTTACAAAACTAGTCCCTTAACTATTTAAAACTATAATCCGAATCATAAATTAATCATAATTACACATTTAGCCCTTAAGTATCCAAAATTACACATTACTCCCTTTATATCATTATTTATACGAATCACCTTCAAGTTTCCAGAATTTACACTTTTAGTCCCTCTATTTTAAATAATTACAATTCGAATAATATAATTACCAAATAAACCTTTTACTTGCAGTTTTTACACATAGCACCCTTATATTATATTTTTCACACATTACCCCAGATCCAAAATGACTTACAAAAATACCCCACAAGTTTCAATAATTACAAAACACACCCTTCTAGTTTTATTTTCCAATCGGTATTACTTTTTAGGGATAATTACTAAAATAGCCCAAAACCCAAATGGGATATTTCTACCCCGGTTGCCCTGGGCAATGCCCCCAGTTGCCCAAAAAAGGGCGATTGTTGCCCAAAAAATACACTGGAAATCCTTTGGTTGCCCCAAAAAATGCCGGTTGCCCTGGGCAACACAATTATTTTTGGATTTCGGGTTAGATAGGGAACCGCCCATTTGTGTTTGGGCTATTTTGGTAATTATCCCTACTTTTTAATTATCAAACCCTAACCCTAATTATTCCAATCATTATCAAATCATCAAATCATCATTACAACACATTAAATGACCAGATCTAACCTTAATAACCCTAACCCTAAATCATTCGATTAGGTTTTCTATTTTCTTTCTTATTTTCTAAAAAAAAACCCGATACACAAAATAATTCATCACAGATTATTTAGGCTTCAAAAAATGCAACAAACATTTTTCCAAAATTATATGATTCGTATAAGACTCAGAAAAATTATATTCAGACCTCAGAAAAATCGTATGAACATATTTGGTTTTTATTTGTGTTTTCGATCTTAATAATTCTTACGATCAAACAAACATGCATGGTTTGATTTAGCCAATTTATATGAGTCTTATATGATGTAAAGATCATGAGAAAAATACCAAACGAATTTTAGAACGTGTGAAAAGGTCGTATGAATTTGTGTACCTATCGGATGAACAACTCGACAAAAGAAAACCCTCACGTTCGAACCCACGAATCCACGACCTCACCACTATTTTTCCTAGCTTCCTTGGACCTTGATGATCACCAGAAAATTACCCACCAGCTTCCAGAAAATTGGATGGAGAAGAGAGGATTTTTGGTTTGTTATTTTAGGGTTTCGAATGGGACTATAATTGGGAAAGGAATTAGAGTCGTGATATAGGGGAGGGGAGGGCTTAAGATTCGGCCTAATAAGGTTGACAAAATCAATTTTCCAGAATTTTGATTGTTTCCAAATTAAGTTTGATGATTATCTCTTTTTAAAATGATTTTTAAATATAACTAAATACATAAAATAATTTTCGGTATATACAAGTATTTTGTAGGTGATATTTAATTTTTGTGTACATTGCAAAGTGTTAAAATGTTGCCTCAAAATTATTTCACTTCATATATTGCCCATTACCAAAGGTTTGGAATTTATTTGGCATTTCATGTAAGCTTTAATTAAATTTTAAAGTTTCAGGGCAATTTGGTCATTTTGCATGTTTTTAAAATTTGGGTTTTACAACTTCTTCCCCTCTAAAAGAAAATTTTTCGTCCTCGAAAATTGAGGTGAAACGAAACGGAAACACAACTGACTGTGAATAGAAACATGAAGGACTTGTTTCTCATGACTCTCTCTTATTGATCAAAGCTTCAGCTTCCTCAGAAAAGACAAATCATACTGAACTCAGATAAAAAGAATAATATACCAAACGTGATAGATGATAATCGGATTCTCTAGGAAGAGTCGTAGGAATTACATAGGATTTTGACGGATATGCCATCCACAGATTTTGATTAGACAAGTCAGATTAGAACGTACAGAAAATAGATTATTGATAACATCAATTAGCAGGAAGTTCTACAACCGAACCTAAGATTCTTATTAGAAGTGCAGAGGTCAGCAGAGTGCGTGACGAGAATCCAAACATATCAATTCGCATAACGGTGAAAGCAATTACGCGCATAGGTAGAATGAACTTAAAGTCTCGCTAATGCAGATAATCTCAAACAGTTATCAGAATTTCTAAAGTTCTAAGGCACTTCTCGAAATATCCGATGCCCACAACAAGTGCACGTTATATGATGTAAGTATTATCACGTTGGCCAGACGTCATAATACCGGCATCATATAAATATGCCCTCATGATGGTCATACTTTATCTCAAGTCGTGAACAAAATAACTTATCTAAATCCACCTAATCCAACTACAGTCTCAGAGGTCATCAAAATCAAACACCATAACTAAGAGGAGGACGAACTACTCGAAAGAGTTAACGGAACAGATCCAGAATGTCTATCAGAATTGGATACGTCGTTAAAAGCGTCAATCCTTCATCACTCACCAGAATCAACTCAGGCAATGTCAGTGGTTGCTTCAAAATTTGCATAGTAAACCATCATCCAACATACGTAAATTAACACAAAACGGAATTACTAGTAGGGAACCTAAATCATTCAAAGGATCTTATCATCAGGTAACGGAAATTTAAGTAGGTCAAGAGGAAGTGAATTACGTCATCCATAGCTTCATCCTTCACAGAATCATCTCTTTCAAACACAAATGTTCGCTTCAGAATTATCATCCATTCAAAAATACATGATCTTAAACTTCTTCCAAGTCCATGCAGCCTGTCGTATGATCATAGGGTGTAAAGGAATTATAAACTTGAGTCTGGTCCCTCAAGCCTTCGGAACTTCTTCTGGACATTGTGGTGTGGTAACGTGAATCTCTGACATGGTCACTGTGCATCCTTCCCTTCGCGAGTCTGCTTCTGCTCTCAATCCATGTTAGTACAACTAAAATGAATAGAGAAACAAGACGGCGTGTTTTAGACAGGTCTTTCGGCACAGTTCAAAATTCGCCAACTCAAACTGCTGTCATTACAGGATACGGGGTAGTGTTGTCTGCTACAATTTCTGAACCCCAATCGAATCTACTCTTCCAGAACAAAGGGTCATTATACTTAATACGAAGATGATCTACGCGTTCCTCGTTTATCTCAGAGCACAAACACACCGTCATACTATGACAGTTGTCCAATTACTCACGAAAAACGTGATCCTATTAGCCAATACAATTGGCATCACCTAAAACTCATAATGATCACAACGGGTACTAAAGCAGCTTCATAAATCGTCTCAGGGAAAACTTCATATAAATAAAACTGTAATGCTTCACGGAGGTTACTCTCAGTTAGTCATCTCCCTCCTTAGAAGTTCTTGTGGTTGCTTCTTCAGTCCTTCAAACATTAAATGAGGCCGTCTGATACGGAATTTACAAAGATAGAACAAATCAATCATTGGTACGCGGAAATGGAAGATGATCACGGTAGTGATACGGTTAGGTTTAAGATAGTCGAGATGCTGACGCAAAATTTTTTTCTTTCTTCTTCATAAACTGATAGGGGTATTCATAGGGAAACTGAGGTGACAACCATATTCCATCAGCTTCTTCAATCTCTCAACTTCTATAGCATCATGGTTCGTCGACTGAGATCGGTTCAAATTTCATTCTACTTCTCGACAGGAGGGAAACCCAAGAGTTTCATCAGAAAACACCAGAAATTTGTACAACAAAACTTTCAATGCTAAAGCTTTCTAAAGGGTGGATACTAATAGGTGTCAGGAGAACTTCGACAATCAAATGAGATCGGAGTATGTGCTTCCATAGCAACATTAATCTTAACAGATTCAAGCGGTTGAGAGTCATCATAACAAAAGTAAAGTAAAACAGATTTGTTAAAAGTCACATTTCAGATACGGTAGTCTATGGTAGCTTTATGAAGAGCCATCCAATCCATAACCAAAAGACCTCAAAATCAATTACATCAAAAGTAAACGGATTTGTAGAACGAATGCGGTTGTCAAAACATATGGATAGTTTATATATTAGATTCAAGTACATGGTTCATCATAGTGTTGAGATAGATGAGCGAACAGTTCAAGGTATTGGAATCTTGTTTAGCTTTTTAGCCTAAGAGGCAGGTAGGGTGTGAATCATCGGTAATACGAACATCGTATAACTGTCAAAAGTGAGGTGTATGGAATATCAGTTATCAGCATCATCATGCTTAGTTAACAATTTCATATCGAGACAATATCTCCGTCATATCTTTCCAAAAGAAAACTAGTTGATGGCAAGATTCATTATTCAAAAGGAGGGAATAAACTCCCTATATCCATGGTTAATAATCACCAGAGTTTCCATAGGAGTAGTAATGGATTTCGCAAGACGGAGTAGTATCAGATGATACATTTATATCCAGCACTGGAAATGAATTAATAGGACGTGTCAAACACATTGGGTTTAAATGACCTTTGTGATGGTCGGAGAGGTATCAAACTGTTTGTCAAACAGATCGGAAGTGAAGATCAAAATCAGGTAGTGAAACACGCCCAGAAGATATACTTAAGCAAACTCACTCCCTGGTCTTCGGTTGCTGCCCTTCCTGGTTGCTCAAATCAATTGGTATGATCCGAAAGACATCTTCGCTTGGTGGCTAGACCATCTCTCGGTATCATGTCAAATCCTACTTCACATTCTGGTGGAAAACTTGGTGGTTCAACCAGGAATCATATTCGGAAAACTCAGGTTGCCAATTAATTCTCAAGATAAGGTTCATTCATTGGTGTACGAAATGGTTTCTAGGAAAACTTCATAACCGCGAAAGTAACACATGAGTCTCCAGAGTAATAGTGATAGCAAGGAGTTTAACAATCGGTAATCATGGTAGGAAGTTCAAAATTGTTTTAAATGCCAAAGGTGAGACATAGGAGGATAGTCGTCCATATGTTGAATGTTCAATCAATCAATCTCTTATCAGAATAAAAATCAAAGTTAACTATCAAAGAAAGACGGATCAACAAAGCAGATCTTACCGTTCATAATGAAAGGGAAAACATTTTTATACTCGTGGTTGAACACCACAAGACTTCTCATGGGAACAGAGATGGTTAAGACGAAATCAAATAGTGTCAGAAGATTCATAGATGATTATCAGAAGCAAGAAACAACTAACAGAATGTATCAAGTATATCATCGTCATGGGGATTCTCAGAATGCCCGAAGAGGCATCAGAATGATTAATAAAAGGTTTAGAGGTTGGAGTCGGAATCTGAAGGCAAGGATCAAATAGTGTCAGACAATTACTATGCAATTCTCAATGCTTTCAAGATTTAATTAGGTTTCAAATCTTAGGTGGTGCAAGGCATAAGCTTTCAATCTCCAATGTGATTTCAACAGGCTTTAACCAAAAGCAAGGCACGAATCAGAGTGATGCGGAAGCAAAGATACTTAAGTAAATGCCTTATAGTCTACCCATTCCTCACTGGTCAGAACTTAAGTTCCTATAGGGAAATCCTACAGCAAATTTTCAAAGGTTGTCCTACGAGCGCCTACAATGGAAACTTAGTGGTCCAAACTTCACAAGTCAAGGGTAAATGTATTACGTGTCACAGCCTGACTCTCTGATACCATAAATTGTAACACCCCAACCCGATAAGGGTAAAGATGTCACAATAATGGTTTCATATCAGATCAAAACAAATCATACATCTACAGTAATACAAGAAATCTCAAAGGTTACAATTGAAATACTGAAACTACAAGGTTACAAATGAGAATTCCAATAGATACTAATTCTAAAATATAATACTTCTAGTCATCTCTAATCCAGAATGATTATCAAGTCTTCTAAGTCCAAGGTACTCTCCACTCATTCCCAGCTTCCTACTAAAACCTGTCGCAGGAAAAGAAATGCGGCTGAGCTACGAGAGCTCAGTGAACAGATATAACGGTAACAAGCAGTAGTAGAGAAAAGTACAAAGTAACAGAAATAGAGGTCATGCAGATATAATATGAGTTAAGGGATAAGTAACGAATAAGAGTAAAGGTAAAGAAAAGGTTACAAGGTAAGGGTAAAGGAATAGTAATCCACTACGAGCCCAGAAACAAATCAAATCAAATGTAACCATGCCTTCATAATCATATAGAGGGGAGACCTCTTAGGTAACTAGATAATATGAGGGGTGTCCTCATGCATCAAATGGAATGATCAGCTCCCAGATATTTGAAAGACGTGTATCGCACACACCATCAGTCACCAGATATATATAACAAATAAACAGTATACAGATAACAGAAATAGATCAAATCTAGGATGCATCCATGCGCCCCAGTAGGCCAGATTCTTCTCCTACATAACAAGTCAAGTCAGGGACGGGATAGGTCATCACTCTCCTACCCTAGAGTCAAGTCATCGGTGCATCAATGACAAGGACATGAAACCCTCATGCCTAGTGAAATGAATAGTGGCTCGTAGTATCAAACTGTGGGTCATGGTCAAATATCATGTCATAATCAGAGTGTCATATCAGAAGGTTCATAGCATAAGGTTCATGTCAAATATTTCAGAAGTAAATAGCAAAGATTCAAAAAATCAATTAGGTTCATGTCAGAGTTTATCAGATGAGGGTTTATATCAATAATCAAGTCAAGGTTCAAATCAAAAGTTCATTTCAAAAGTTTCTATCAAAAGTCCATTTAAAGAAATCCTTTAATAATTGTTTTCATAAAAATGATCTTTCAAAACGGTTTTTCATAAAGATAGTCTTTAAAAATAGTTTTCATAAAAGTTAGTAGAATTTCATATAAAAGTAACATCGTATGGTATTCATAAACATCATTTAAATAAATGGTTTTCTCACAACATTTCCATGTCATAATGAAAAGGTTTTCATATCATAGATTTATATCAGAGGTCATAACAGAGGGAATCATAGAAAAGGTTCAAAGCAAAGTAAATCATAGCAATGGAATCAAATCAGAATCTAAACAGATCATAATATGAAAGAGATCATAACAAGGTTCACAAAACAGGGGAAGCATAGCAAGGTTCAAGGGGAACAAGATATAAAAGAGAAGGAGTTCATGAGAAACCTGTGAGAAGGTCAGAATATCTGTACCTTATACCGCAAGAAAACACAACATAAATATAAAGGTCGGAAGCAAACTCCATCTTCAGCGAATCTAGTTTAATTCAGATTACTTATTTTAGTCGGCTTTCCATTTCTAGTAACTTTCCTTTCTAGATAACTTTCCAAAAATAGCAACTTTCCATATTTAGTAACTTTCAATTTTTTTAGCAGGTTTCCAGAATTAGTAAGTTTCCATTTTTAGAAGGTTTCCTTATTTAGTAAGTTTCCATAATTAGCAGATTTCAATATTTAGCAAGATTTAAACATCATAATTTAGGTTAAGTCATTAATTCAGGATTATTATGGAAATAAGGTTCATTTTAACAAGTTTCCATATTTTAGGGTTTTAAATGTAAATATACCAAGGTTAAAGGTTCAAACTAAAAATATCACAAGTAGTTCATTTAATTCATGAGTTATCCAGAATTACACTTTTAACCCTTTAAGTTCCTCAATTTACAATTCATACCCTTTTAATTAATTTAATTTCAAAAGTAACCCTATAATTACATAAATCACAATTTAACCCTTACCATATTTATATTTACACATCAAGACCTTACTTTTACAAAATTTCAGGATATACCTCTTAATTTAACATATGGTACGATTTACCCTTCAAGTTTCATAATTTACAAAACTAGTCCCTTAACTATTTAAAACTATAATCCGAATCATAAATTAATCATAATTACACATTTAGCCCTTAAGTATCCAAAATTACACATTACACCCTTTATATCATTATTTATACGAATCACCTTCAAGTTTCCAGAATTTACACTTTTAGTCCCTCTATTTTAAATAATTACAATTCGAATAATATAATTACCAAATAAACCTTTTACTTGCAATTTTTACACATGGTACCCTTATATTATATTTTTCACACATTACCCCAGATCCAAAATGACTTACAAAAATACCCCACAAGTTTCAATAATTACAAAACACACCCTTCTAGTTTTATTTTCCAATCGGTATTACTTTTTAATTATCAAACCCTAACCCTAATTATTCCAATCATAATCCAATCATTATCAAATCATCATTACAACACATTAAATGACCAGATCTAACCTTAATAACCCTAACCCTAAATCATTCGATTAGGTTTTCTATTTTCTTTCTTATTTTCTAAAAAAAAACCCGATACACAAAATAATTCATCACAGATTATTTAGGCTTCAACAAATGCAACAAACATTTTTCCAAAATTATATGATTCGTATAAGACTCAGAAAAATTATATTCAGACCTCAGAAAAATCGTATGAACATATTTGGTTTTTATTTGTGTTTTCGATCTTAATAATTCTTACGATCAAACAAACATGCATGGTTTGATTTAGCCAATTTATATGAGTCTTATATGATGTAAAGATCATGAGAAAAATACCAAACGAATTTTAGAACGTGTGAAAAGGTCGTATGAATTTGTGTACCTATCGGATGAACAACTCGACAAAAGAAAACCCTCACGTTCGAACCCACGAATCCACGACCTCACCACTATTTTTCCTAGCTTCCTTAGACCTTGATGATCACCAGAAAATTACCCACCAGCTTCCAGAAAATCGGATGGAGAAGAGAGGATTTTTGGTTTGTTATTTTAGGGTTTCGAATGGGACTATAATTGGGAAAGGAATAAGAGTCGTGATATAGGGGAGGGGAGGGCTTAAGATTCGGCCTAATAAGGTTGAAAAAATCAATTTTCCAGAATTTTGATTGTTTCCAAATTAAGTTTGATGATTATCTCTTTTTAAAATGATTTTTAAATATAACTAAATAAATAAAATAATTTTCGGTATATACAAGTATTTTGTAGGTGATATTTAATTTTTGTGTACAATGCAAAGTGTTAAAATGTTGCCTCAAAATTATTTCACTTCATATATTGCCCATTACCAAAGGTTCGGAATTTATTTGACATTTCATGTAAGCTTTAATTAAATTTTAAAGTTTCAGGGCAATTTGGTCATTTTGCATGTTTTTAAAATTTGGGTTTTACACATGGAGTAGCTAGCTCCCGAACATGTGAAAGACGTGTATTGCACATAAGCATCAGTCACAATACATATTATTTCATATCATATCCACTCAAGTACAAATCGAACCTAGGATGCATCCATACGCCCCCGAACAAATCATATTGGCCATAACAAATATAAAGTGCGCATGTCATAATCAAAATGGGACGGTGTGGAACATCACTCAACCACACTAGAGTCATGCCATTGGTGCATCAATGACACGGCCATGTTACCTTCATGGCTAGGAAACAAATTGGTTCGGGTATCAAACTGAAGGGTTCAAATGTCATATCATATCAAAGTCAAATGTCTAAGTCATCAAAGAGTCATAATCAAAGTCCAAATGTCAAAGGTTCATATCAAAGGTTCAAAGCAAAGGTTCATATCAAAGTTCAAATGCCAAAGGTTCACAAATCTAAGGGTGCATAGCAAAGGTTCAAATAGAGCATAAGTCAAAGGAAGCCATACTAGGAAGGCTCAGATCAAAGGTATCATAATCAAAACTAATATCAAAAAGATGTGTACGAATCATGAGAAACCTTAAGAGATAAGGTCAGAATATCTGTACCTTGAAAAGCTGAATAAGGAAAAGGTCACGGAATGGGAAATACTCCTCTTCAGAATCTACACATGATATCGTAGTACTTATTAATGACTTGTTTTATAAGTTGTTTACTCATTGATGTTGTTCTTATATCATATTATGGCTTCTTTCCATATTTAGTAACTTTCCATATTTAGTAAGTCCTATAAATACTAAATTTCCCGACTTAATGAGTTTTAGGTTTACAAATGATAATTAAATAGACTCGGAGTCTTATATGGTTACCATTATAGTTTAAGGTTAAGTATGTCAACTCTACATAATTTAGGGTTTAGAATGCCAATTTATTATAGTTCAGGGGCTAATGTGTAAAATATTTGTTTTTATGAAACTTCCCATACTTTACATTTTTAATTACCTCATTAATTATTCCATGCAATAAAAGCCCTAATTCGCATATCCATCTAACCCGAACCATTCTTTCGTACCTTATTCTTTTAACCCGTTAACCCATGATTTCAACACACAACACACCTTTCCTTTATACATACCAACGACTCCATGATCCTCCTTACAATTTCCTAACCACATCGATTCATAACCCTTTTATTTTTACTCATCATACACGACACAACCCACATAAAATCACGCACTATTTGACCCTTACTACGATCCATTTTAACCCCTTCTTAGTTTGACTCATATTACACCACACTCGACACCCACAAACATCAAACAAAATCCCATTTCCAACCCCGGTAGACACACTAACACACACATGAAAATCACTACAGTTGCACCCCTTTTCCTAGCCCACAACACACCGTTTTGACACACACAAATCCACCAAAATAACCATAACTTTCCCCATGCATTTGTCCATACTCACAGCCACACCCAAGTAATCACAACAGTCCTAGTCCCACCCTTCATTCAACACCACCAACACAATATTTAACCTCATAAAATCATAACTTTCCCCCTGCCCTAGTTCCTTGTTATTCGACCCATATTAGCAGTCACATTCACACACCCTACGACCACATGAAATCACAAACGACGCATATCCTTAGCCTGCTTTAACACCACATACACATACACGACACAAGAATGACGAGTCACAAAGCCACATAAATAGTACCAACCTAGCCTTAAACCCACGTATTTATGGTGTACACCCCTCGTTAATTTCTTAGCGTTAGTTTAAAGTTTTTATGTCACCTATATAAAGAGCATATTAGGATTAGATGACCAAGTCTAGGGCTGGTATAACAGCTGACTCGAATGGCCAAGAACAGAAACAACAGTCGACATATTGGTCTTGCTAATCCATGATTTTATGGGGCGTTAAGTATGGTTATACAGGGTTCAGATTTATCGAGACCTCGAATACACCAAAGCAAGATTATTATGGTTCTTATACATGTTACTACTTCAGATTATGTGTCAAATATGAGTGTCGAATGGCTTAGAGAACAAGAGGGTCAGGAGTTACCATGTGGCAGATTTTAACGAGGCAAGTGAAAGGAACCAAGAACCACGAATCAAGGACACAAACATACCATGAATTGCACGATCACAGCAACCTCAAACATTCCTTCTTCCATGCTTCTTGAGGACTGAACAAAGTGGTTATGGTGGCTGCTAGGGTTCGGTATATGGGAGGGAAAAATAAACCGTATAATGTGAATAAGGGAATGAGAGAGGAGCGTGTATTTTGTTATGGTAAAACTGTGAAGATTGCTACAATTAAGGAGTCCCAAACTCTTTTATTTTTAACAAGTTATTTGCTCAATTTGTCTTGTTCTTATCCTCTCTTGGACATGTGAAATGGGAGAGGGATTTACCAAAATTTTTGTCTCAACATGGCACTCTTAGGAAGCTTGTGTAAACTTTAGTATATAAGCATAGGTAGATTTTAGTATAGCTTAGGATAGGTAGGTTTTATTTTGCATTTAACTATAATGTATAGTTTAAGTTTAATATAAATTTCAAGAGCATAACATATAGAGAAAATAATAATTAATTTTAAATGTCAAACTTAGGTTAAAAATGTATAATGTTCTTGTATTATTATTTGCATGTCCTTATACATTCAGAAATTTGAGGGGCAAAATGGGAATTTTAGATGAATGGAAAATTTAGGGTTTTACACCTCCTGAGTGATGATTCAGTAATAGTGATAGATTTGCCATCCACTTTAGCCTTTAACTATTTGTCACCATTTTCAAATGTTTTGACAGTGGCAGTCTGCCAAAACTGTTTGATGTGGGAGACATAGATAGCGGGATTTAAGAGTAAAGAATACCTTATGTGAGTACCATTTAAAAGGTCCACTATCTGATGAAAAGTAACATCATCCTCTGCTTTTTTCAAGAAAGCGACCACGTTGTGTTTGTCAACAAAGGATAAAGTAGCCATTATTTTTCAGTAAAAGATGATTTGACTGCTGTGAATAGTGGAATTTTAGGGTAGAAAGTAGAAGAAGAAAGTGAATCGAGATATTATGAGAGGCTTGTTAGGGTTTCTATTGGACCGACTTTAATAAAAAGATAACTTTTAATTGAAGATAAGGTTAATATAATAGATTAAAAGTGAAAATATCCAAATAGGAAACCCTGGAAATAAGGAATTGAGCAGTATAAACCTCAACTGATTATCAACGGCTATTTTCAAAAAGATATTATTTCGCGCCAGTACTAACGACTATCCAGCGGTACAAACTATGCCTACCCGTATTGACTTTAAGCCTGACAGTACCAACTTTTTGGAAGAATTTGACTCAGTAGTATGAACTCAATTTTGATTAAAAACCATACTGCTACCAACCATTTTGAAGGGATTAAGTGTAAAGACAGACACTAAATAATGATTTCAGTTTAATGCAACCTCTGGTTGTGTGAGAACCAATGTTTTCATTTATTAATAACTGCCTGTGATCAGATAAACTCATTCAAAGAGCTTTCTTGATAAGGTTTCCAGCTCGTGGTAGTTATTGCCTCTAACACAAGTGTTAGATTCACGTCTGCTCGCTGTTCTTTCTACCAAATGTCCTTTAGACTAACTCATTATACAGAAGTATAAAATGGTAGAAAGTGAGTTATGTCAGTTACTGTCTGACTAACAAAGCCATCAATTTAATATAAAACATCATAATAAAACCTCAAGAAAGAAGTTTTAAAGAATCAATTAACTTAGGTATAAACCTCTGTTAATGAATTCCCAAAATCTGTCCATCATCAACCTATTATGTTAGCAACTGAACCACCATCTGCTGCTCACACTATGCACTTGTAGTTCCTTTGTGCTTAAACCATACCTGCAATTGTTAGTCCAAAACCAAGAAAACAAAGTGCAAAGCACTTGCTTCATAACAGTATTAACATATGAATAACAGTTCTAACAAAAACAGACCAAATTTCTACTGACAGTACAAATTGTACAAAGCAGTACCAATTGACAAACCTAGCAGTACAAATCCAATTTATGTACAAAAACACACAGTTTGAAAACTTTAAGGGTTAAGCATTCCAATACTTGCTACCAAGTATTGAAACCTTCATACATCAAAGGCTTTTGTGAGAAGATCTGCAAAGTTATGATCAGAATCAATTTTAACCACTTGGATTAACTTTTTCTCATTGCAGTCTCTAATAAAATGATGCCTAATTTCAATGTGTTTTGTTTTAGAATGTTGTACTGGATTTTAATAATGCATATTGTACTGCTATTGTCAATGTATATCATGGTGTTCAGAAAATTATACCCATAATCAAGCAGCTGATTTTGAATCCAAAGCACTTGACCATAGCAACTTGCAACAGCTACATACTCAGCTTCAGTTGTAGAAGTTGCCACAATTGTCTGCTTCTTACACTGCCTTGATATAAGTCTGCAACCAAGGAACTAACATCCACCAGTTGTTGATTTCCTATCCAGGCTTGCACCAACATAATCACTGTCTGAATATGCCACCAATTCTAAAGGTGATTCCCTAGGATACCACAGACCCAACCTAGGTTGACCCTTAAGATATCTAAAGATCCTCTTGACAGCAGTCAAATGAGAAGCCTTGGGAGTGACTTAAAACATTGCATAGACACATACAGCAAACATGATATCTGGTCTTGATGATGTAAGATACATCAAGGACCCTATCATAGATTTGTAAGTGTGTACATCCACACATTCTCCATCAGCATCTTTAAGCAATGGTTTCTCTGGATCAATAGGTGTGCTAGCCACTTTAGAATCAGCAAACTAAAATTTCATTAGTATCTCAGCCACATATTTATCTTGGCTGATAAATATGCCTTCAATTGATTGCTTTACTTGCAACCCCAAAAAGAAGGTAAGTTCCCCCATGGAACTCATCTGAAACTTATCATATGCATAAGTTTCTCAAATTCCAAGCACATATCTTTTCTTGAGGATCCAAATATGATATTATCCACATAAACCTGTACCAACAAGATATCATTCTTTTTCTTCTTAATGAATAAAGTTTGATCTATTTTGCCCCTTTGGAATCCATTCTCTAACAAATAGGAAGCCAAAGTCTCATACCATGCCCTTGGAGCTTGATGTAGACTATAAAGAGCTTTCACAACTTTGTACACCTTGTCAGGATGTTCTGGATCAACAAAACCTGGAGGTTGTGAGACATTGTAAAACCCAGAAATTAGCATAATCTGAAATGATCAAAATACCCTCTACATTTTTAAAACTTAAGAATATATATAAAAAGCATACAAAGTAATATTATTTGGACCTAACCTAAAGTAATTAAAACCTTAAATTACCAAATAAATTAAGTTTACAAAACCTTACATTATATGTAGAAAAAAATAATAATAAATAAACAAATGTTCTTTGCAAGATTCGGCTAGATCAAGACCAAAAATAAAATAAGAGAAAGATATGCTTTGACTTTTAAAGATATCATGATTCCTTGGTCCTTTCCTTGTTTAACTCAATCTCTACAACACTTTTGATCCCATCCATTATATATACCGATCTTTTTCTCTTCACTATGGTAAACCCTAAAACAAAAACTTCAAATATTCGACTGCTACTATCTTTTTTTTCCTCTGCTATTCGTTCAAAGTCAAGCCAAAGGAGGGTGATCGGCTGGGGTTCTTTGTTTTCGACCTTGTTTGTTTCTTCTCATCTTTCACGCTACTAGGGTAATGTGTATCCCATCCTTATTCTTTCCTCTCTTTAAAATCTGCTGTAAACATATTTAATAAGTCACATAAAATCTTATATATGAATCTTGTGAAAGAAAACCTTGTATGTTACTCGACAAAAAAAAAAAAAAAAAAAAAAAAAAAAAAAAAAAAAAACTTACATAAAATCATAACGTATATTCACCTATATAACGATTGTAAAAGCTTGCACATATTCGACCCATGTCTAGTTCAACTCTCTTGTTTTTATGTTTGGATTTGTTTGAGCATGCACGTTTGAGACAAAACTTTTTGAACAAAAATAAAAGAGTAAACATGCATGTTTAGTTGGGTCGATGTAGGTTACACAACAACAGCCATGGGAAAGTTTGGTTTGTGTCAAACTAAAAAGGAGATATCATGTTATCTCATGTTTTCTTTTCTGCATCGAACAACATCATGTTTTCGATCTATAAACTCTCATGAGATCACACCCCTTTCACATGAAATAACACTTTTAATAAACTCTACATATCTATCCATAAGAAGCTGTGAAAGTGAATCTGTTTTTGACCCGTATTATACGACTCGAACATAATTTTTATTATATCCTAACGAGTAAAAAGAAAAGAAACAAGGCATGGTAGTGTGTGGTTTGTGCTCTGTAATAAAAAACAAAACAAAAGGGTGTCGAGTAGAGTACACTCATGAGTTTATGTGGTCCATTATGGTGTCGTGTGGCTGTAATATGAGTCGAGTTTTCATGCGAAAGAAGTGGGTCTTGTGGGTGTGTTGTGTAGTGTTACATGCGGGTCGAACTAGGGATGGTTTGAGTTACAGTTTGAGGTGTCGAAAGTTTAGTTACGTTGTGGTTGTGTCGTGTGTTTTACACGTTGGGTGTGGCTTTTGAAAACGTCCAGTTTACTGTGGTCGTGTGTAAGTTTTGTTTCAATATATGTTTCATTCGAGTAGAAGCAGATTGCATGCATGGCTGTCCTTATCATATGGATAGGTAATTTCTTTTCTGTGTCCTGCGTTCAAATCAAATCACATATGAAGAATGTGTCTAAATGTATTGCAATGTCAGTTAGTACGCATGGTTATATTTTCCTTCTCCTTTCTATGTTCTACTTTCAAATCAAAATAAATAAAGAGTTATTCAAAGTTGCTTTTGTACAGCGAGGGTTCACATGTGTGTTGTTTAAATTGTTATTTTTCTTTCTTTTTCTGGTCCTACCATTCGAAGCACATCACAAGTCATAGGGCAGTTGGGAGTTATTTTGTTGATTGAAAGAGTAGATAGTACAACTAGTATAGTATCCTATATTTTCCACTAAATGTCACATGTCACCCTACACTTTATTATTTAGGCACATTAAGACCCTAAAATTTACTTACATTATCACAATAAATCCTAATTTGAGTATATTGTAATTTTAATTAATTAAACTCAACTAAATGGTAACATTAACAATAAATGACTAATATTGCTAATTCAAGAAAACTTACTAAAACGGGAAATTACTAAAGTAAGGAAGTTAATAAAAATGGAAAGCATACTAAAATTCATATGAACTTAAAGTAATATGTGATTATTAATCCGTATACGTTCCGTGAGGCGGGAGTGATTTTGTGCCTTGTGATTCATCTATTTCTGGTTTGCTTTTGCTATTGAATAAGGTACAGATATTCTGACCTTATCTCTTAAGGTTTCTCTTGACTCGTTTACATCTTTTCTATATTAGCTTGATTATGATCTGAGCCTTCTTATTATGGCTTTCCTGTATGATCTATGCCTTTGCCATGTTTCCTTAGTATTACGAACTATCTTTTATGAAAACTATTTTATGAACTACTTTTATGAAAACCGTTATTAAAGGTCATTTTTATGAAAACCATTTTCTTTAAATGAACATTTGATGGAAATCTTTGAATTGAACCTTTGTTATGGAAATTATGGACCTTTAATATAATATGCTTTGTAAACCCTACAGTTTGATACCCGAGCCAATCTGTTTCCTAGTCATGGGGGTTCCATGGCCGTGTCATTGATGCACCTCTGACATGACTCTAGTATGGTTGAGTGATGTTCCACACCGTCCCTTTTTGTATTTGATAAGAGCTCGATTATTATATATGTTTGGCCACTAACATCTTTGCAGGGGCGTATGGATGCATCCTAGATTTGTTTTGTATTCGAGAGATATATCATGTTATGTTTTGATCTGTTTGGTGTTTGATGTTGGGTGCAATCCACGTCTGCACATTTTGGGAGCTAGCTACTCCGTTTGGATACTGAGGACACCCCTCACATTATCTTATTATTTGAGAAGTCTCCCCTCTATGGTTACTATATTTGATTTGTCTGGGCTCGTGGTGGATTACTATCCTATCCTACTCTTATTCCTTTATTTTTACTTATACCATATGCGTTTCCCAATGCACCATATTTATATGTTCGTTCTTTATCTTTTGTTTCGTTCTATATATATCTGTTCACTGGGCTTTTCAAGCTCAGCCGCATTTCTTTTCCTGTGGCAGGTTTTGGTAGGAAACTGGGTAATGGGTAGAGAGTACTTTTGGACTAAGAAGACCACACCATGATAGCTACGCTGGATTAGAGATGACTAGAAGAGCTTTACATTTTTAGACTTAGTATTTATTTTAGTTCCATTTGTATCCCTTGTATTTCAGATTTTCCCTTGGTAAACTTTGAAATTCATTTGTATTATTTAAGTCATATGCTTGTGTTTGCTTTGATATGTCACCATAAAGTACCACTTCTACCCTTATCGGGTTGGGGTGTTACAGACATACACCTCCTCTTCAATAGCACCATACAGAAAGGCACTCTTAACGTCCATCTGATAAACAGTGAAGCCCTTGAAAGAAGCATAGGCCAAGAACAATCTAATTAGAACCTGAATTTCATCACGAAGCTTAAATTCTGGGAAATAATCTGAGTTACAAGAACAATATGAAAGAAGCATAGGCCATACAGAAAGGCACTCTTTAGGAACAAGCTTCTTCATATCAACACTGTACATGTTGCCCTTTCTTGGAACTTTAAGTAGAACCTGACTTTCATCAGGAAGCTTAAAGTCTGGGGAAAGCACAAGACATTCAGTTTCAGTAAAAAGAACCTTGTTCTTTTTGTCACACATTTGTGAGACACTAAACAGGTTATACTTAAGCTCTTGCACAAAGTACACATCCTTAAAGTCTAATTTACCGGTTTTCAAGGTGCCTTTACCAGTACTTCTTCCTCCTATTCCTCCCCCAAAGGTAACATATCCTCCATCCATTGGTTGAATGTCTGAAAGATAGGACATGTTGCCTGTCATGTGCCTGGAACATCCACTGTCTGCATAGCCTTGATCTTCATCATTATCCTGCAAATGTTCCTGCACATGAAATAAGGAAATTAGTTTCCTTGGGGTACCCAAGCCATCACTGACTTAGGTTTGCCTCGTGCATCAATATAGTCAAATCTTATCAAAATAGTTGATGCACCATCGGTCTGGATTGGTCTCCAAATCCAACATGATGATGCCTTTACAGCATTTGCCCTCTTATCCCTAGCAGTGTTTGCAGAGTTACCAGTACTAACTGCTTGGCTAGCAGTACTAACTGCTGGCTTTGCGGTTTTATCCTTTGGTTTCCAAAATTGTTTTGTACCACTGCTTTCTTTTGAAGATTCCTTTTTGCAGTTTGTTGTGCATATTTGAAAGTTGGTTTTGTACTTAAAACTGCTGGTCTAGGGTAAACAGTTTTAAAAGGTTACGCAGTACTTGAGAGGATTGATGAAAACACTTAGGACGTTACTCCTTTATTATGTGTTTGAGATACTTTTGAGTGTGTAGCTAAGTATGCGGAATCTACTTAACCACACTTAAAAGAATCTTGGTTTGTTAATGGAACAGTAATGCTTTGTATTGGACAATGAACAAAGAAAGTTAACACCAAACGATTCAATATTATTGCTTGAATAATACGAGTGATCTTGCTATCACTAGGGTTACAATGACCTTGAATCTTAACAAAAACTATGACTGATATTTTACTTCTGATCACTAATCGTATAACCTAGGATCTCCTTTTATAGACTTAAGGAGTCCTTTACAAGATAAGTATAACACCGTATAAAGCTAACTAAATAAGATATACACAAGATCTATTCTATACTTATCTCCTACAATGTCTCCAAAATCAGTTATCCTCCAACAGTTCCTTCTTTATAGCTAGCAGTACAAACTTAGTAGTTTGTACTGTTAGTTATATTTCAGTAGTCTTCCAATATACACTTGCAGTTTGTACTGTTAATGTATTCTCTCAGCAGTACTAACTTTAAAACATTTAATTCCCAACAATCCTCCCCTAAACTTGTGATTTACCCTAAAACATCAAGTTTCTTCTGAATTAAATGAGGATGTGAGGATCTTCCAAACACTACATAGTCAGTCTTGGAGTACTGGCTTTTCTTTGATATGAAAGCTGAAATATCTTCCTGATAAGCTCATCTGCCATCTCTGAGTCTTCTTCAACTTTAAGTCTTGATGACAGCATAGCCATTAAAACTACTGCTCTGAGAGGGTAGTCTTTTTCCACCAACATATGAATTTCCAAACCAGCTTTGGTGGATACTCTGTGAACACCACATCTATCAAATAATTTCCATGTAATCTCTTTAACTGGAGCTTGAAACCTCCAAATAGCTTCACCTCTATTTGGTTCATATATTCTTTTCAATTGAACCCATAATTTCTTATCTTTGTCATTAGTAGGATCTTAAGTCTTGTATCTCTCTTGAACTAAGCTCCATAATTTATCAAAATTATCTCTGTCAAAAGATCTAATCATGTCTTCAAAGAATTTATACACCTCAGTCTTTCCTCCTACCCTGATGATCTACCACCCCTTGATTCTTCCATCAGAATACACCTCCCAGTCAATAATTGGATGTTTTGCTTGGAGTGGATCAATATTGAGAGATTCAGGAACCACTACAATCATTCCTTGTATATGTTCATCAGTCAATATTTTCTCTTCTTTCTCAACTTCTTCCTCTGCAGGCTCTTCTGGAGCTGAATCCTCCTCAATTCTTTGCCTATTGGGATCTTCTGATTCCAGTAGCTCTGCTCCTCTTTTCTCACCTTTACTGGGCTCAGTTTCAATAATAAATCTTGGGTCAGAAGGCTTCTGAATTCTTGTGTAAGCCTCTATGTATGCCTTTTCAATCTCTTCGTTACACATTCCTTTGAAATAACTCTCCTTCCAGTAATCCTGATGCTTTAAGAAGTTCTTCATAAACCTTAACTGTTCACTTCTTGAAGGAATCTTCTTCTTATAAAATTTCTTTTTACCTTGCTTACTTCTGATCTGTAGAAGTAAATCCATAATAGATGAATCTTGTTCTTCAGGAGTATACTTTGATCTTTCTTCTACTTGTAACTCTTTAGCCACCTTCTGATCTGCAAGAATCTGAGCAGCTCTCTCATCTTCTTCTGTCTGAAACTTTCTTTCAATAATTTATGCAACCAATCTTGCCTCTTCTACTAATCTTTCTTCCTAAGCAACCCTGGCTACATCATCTTCATGGAATTTCTGGGCTAACTCTTCATCAAGTGCCAACTGAGCTTGTTCCTTCTTAGATAACTTTCTAGATGGTTCTTGCTCTGTCATTATGGCTTTTCCCTTGTCTGCCCTTGATATCCTTGGTTTCCTTAATTAAACTGAACTGGCAGTACCTTGATATCCTGAATCAATTAAACTATGAAGACTAGCAGTACCTTGGACACTAGCAGTACCTTCATCAAAACTAGCAGTACCTTCTTCAAACACAACAATTCCTTCATCAAAACTCTTCTGCTTGCCTCTCGTGGGTCTCATATTCTTTTTAAACTAAGGAAATGTCAGGATCTTGATCAATTTGAGCAATCTTCCTCCCCTGTTTGGAAGACTCCTCACCATCATCTAAACTTGGACCCTTGGATGAACTAGAAGAAGAAGAACTTGTTGAAACCACCATCTTAACTAATCTTTTTTCCTTTGGATTTCTTGACTGTTGCCTCTAATTTCTTCACCCTTAGAACCAACTTTGTGTAGATAAGACCAAAATTCCTATTGTGGCTCTTAAGTTTAGCTTCCAAGGAGTTCACCTTATCAGACAATTTTGTACATAAATCCGTCAATTCTTGTAGTTTCTTACTGCCCTCAACACTTCCTGATGTGTTACCTTCAGGGAGAGGTGTATTATGAGGCATAGACTCATAATCCATCATATGATGGGTTTCTGAGCCACCCTGAGTTTCTATTTTGCTAGGGATTCCACCAGGAGTACTAGGTACTACTGGTGTTGCCATGGATTCGGTTTTATTGATGTTACTTTTGTCCTGCTCAGCTACTAAGCTAGAGTTAGTAGAAGCAGCCCTTTCCATACTGACAAAGTCAACCTCATCTGCTACATTGGTTGGAGTAGGAACTCTGTGCTGAGGCACATCAGAGTCCTATCTGGATGAAGTCCTATGTGTTGATGAAGATGGTAGTGAATATGAGCTTTCCAGCTCGTGGCAGTTGTTGCCTCTAACACAAGTGTTAGATTCACTTTTTCTCGCTGTTCTTTCTATCAGATATCCTTAGACTAACTCATTATACTAATAAAAGTATAAAATGATAGAAAGTGAGTTAAGTCAGTTACTGTCTGACTAACTAAGCCATCAATTCGATACAAAACATCATAATAAGTTTCAAGAAAGAAGTTTTAAAGAATCAATTAACTTAGGTATAAACCTTTGTTAATGAATTCCCAAAATCTGTCTATCATAAACTTATTATGTCAGCAACATGAACCACCATATGTTGCTCACACAATGCACTTGTAATTCCCTTTGTGCTCCAATTCCAAGATCAAGACAAAAGTTTCCAACTTCATGGAAAGTTCATGCTTAAGGAGAAGTCCAGATCTTTCATACTTAGTTTGTCATTATCAACTTTATCACATGAAATTGTTTCTCCAAAACCAAGAGAAAAAAGTGCAAAGCACTTTCCTCATAACTGTATAAACATATGACTAACAATATTAACAAAACAGACCAAAATTGTACTAGCAGTACAAAAATATACTTAACAATACTAATTGATAACCTAGCAGTACAAATCTAATTTATGTACAAAATCACACAGTTTGAAAACATTAAGGATTAAGCATCCCAATACTTGCTACCAAGTATTGAAACCTGCCTACATCAAAGGCTTTTGTGAGAAGATCTGCAAAGTTTTGATCAGAATCAATTTTAACCACTTGAATCATTTTTTTCTCATTGCAGTCTCTAATAAAGTGATGCCTAATTTCTATGTGTTTTGTTTTAGAGTGTTGCACTGGATTTTTAATGATGCAAATTGTACTGCTATTATCAATATATATAACAGTGTTCATGAAATTATACCCATAGTCAAGGAGTTGATTTTGAATCCAAAGCACTTGACCACAACAACTTGCAGCAGCTACATACTCAGCTTCAGTTGTAGAAGTTGCCACAATTGTTTGCTTCTTACACTGCCAAGATATAAGTCTGCATCTAAGGAATTGACATCCACCAGTTGTTGACTTCCTGTCCAGGCTTGCACCAGCATAATCACTATCTGAATATGCTACCAAGTCAAAAGGTGATTCACTAGGATTCCACAGACCCAACCTTGGTTGACCCTTAAGGTATCTAAAGATCCTTTTAACAACAGTTAGATGAGAAGCCTTGGGTGTCACTTGAAATCTTGCATAGGCACATACAGCAAACATGATATCAGGTCTTGATGATGTAAGATACATCAAAGATCTTATCATTGATCTGTATTTGTGGACATCCACACTTTCTACATCAGCATCTTTAATGAGAGGTTTCTCAGGATCAATTGGTGTGCTTACCACTTTAGTATCAGCAAACTGAAACTTCCTTAGAATCTCTGCAACATATTTATCCTGGCTGATAAATATGCCTTCATTAGATTGCTTTACTTGCAAACCCAAGAAGAAAGTAAGTTCCCCCATGGAACTCATTTGAAACTTATCATGCGTAAGTTTCTCAAACACTACACACATTTCCTTCCTTGTAGATCCAAAGATAATATCATCTACATACACCTGTACCAGCAAAATATCCTTCTTGTTCTTAGTGATGAGTAAAGTCTAATCAATCTTGCTCCTTTGGAATCCATTCTCTATCAAATAGGAAGCCAATGTTTCATACCACACCCTTGGTGCTTGATGTAGACCACAGAGAGCCTTCACAACCTTGTACACCTTATCAGGATGCTCTAGATCAACAAAACTTGGAGGTTGAGAGACATACACCTCCTCTTCAATAGTACCATACAAGAAGGCACTTTTAACATCCATCTGATATACTGTGAAGCCTATGAAAGAAGCATAGGCCAAAAATAGTCTGATTGCTTCAATCCTCGCTACTGGTGCAAAAACTTCTTCATAGTCTATACCTTCTTCCTGTGTATACCCTTGGGCTACAAGTCTAGCCTTGTTTCTAATCACAATACCCCTTTCATCCTTCTTGTTTCTGAAAACTCATTTGGTGCCAATTACCCTCATACCCTTGGGTAAATCCACTAGGACCCAAACCTTCTGAATCTTGAATTGGAGAAGCTCTTCCTGCATTGCTTCTACCCTGCTTGAATCTTCTAAGGCTTTGAGAACATTTTTGGGTTCAGACTGTGAGAGGAAACACACAAATAAACATGTATTGGCATCTTCATGCTGCTTTGCATCATAAACTGCACTAAGAAACCCTTGTTGATCTGAAGTCAAGAGTTGCTTTCTTGTCTTTACTCTAGATTGCATGTCACCAATCACATTATCTAGGGAGTGATCTTTGTTTATCCTTGTGTGTGTTGTAGTAAGAACTTGGTAGGTAGGTGGTAGATTGTTGAAATCCACCTCATCTTCTGAGAAATCCGCTGCATTAGTGTTTGATGAGCCAGTAGTATGATCATATGGCCCAGCAGTACAAACTTGGGGCTCAACAGTACAATCATCATTAGTACTGTTATTTTGATTCCCTTGTTCCTCAGCTCCAACTACATTGTTTTCATCTTCATTTCCTTCCTTGGTTTCATCAGTAGAAGGCTAAACAATCTTTGAAGATGAATCCACACTGTTCCATATTGGCATCAACACATGATCTTGATATTTCTCCTTTCCCAAACCTGCTTCATTTGTTGCATCATCAGCTTGCGAACCTACAAAAGCATTAGTTCCTGCAACAACTGGCACATAGTTCATTGATTGGGTTAGAGTATCAAGGTCAAAGAGCCATTTTGGACCTTCACCTGCAACATTTGATTTATTTTCTAGAAACTCAACATGAAGGTTTTCCTCAACTTTCCTAGTTCTAGTGTTGTATACTCTAAAGGCTTTGCTATTGAGTGAGTGTCCAATCAAGAATCCTTCATCTGCTTTACCATCAAATTTGCCTAGATGGTCTAAGGTATTTAGAATAGTCACATGACACCCAAAAGGTCTTAGAAATCCTAAGGCAGGAGTTCTACCCCTAAGAAGCTCATAAGGTGTCTTATTGTGAGGTTTAACCACCAAAAACCTGTTCTGCACATAGCAAGCAGTATTAACTGCTTCAGCCCAAAAAGTGATAGGCAACTTAGAGTCAACTAACATGGTTCTAGCAGCTTCTATCAATGTCCTATTTCTCCTTTCAGCAACTTCATTCTGCTGAGGAGTTCTAGCAACACTAAATTTTCTTCTAATACCTTTTTCTTTGCAAAACTCATCCATAACTCTATTTTTGAACTCTGTCCCATTATCACATCTAATGACTTTTACCTTCCTATCCACTAAGTTTTCTATCTCAATAATGAATGTCTTAAGAATGCTAGGTGTCTCATCCTTAGAACCTAAAAAGAAAACCCAAGTGAACCTGCTATAGTCATTAGTAATAACAAGGCAGTATCTTTTATGCATAATACTACTAACAGAAGTAGGACCAAACAAATCCATATATAGCATAAACAAAGATTGATTAATAGAGTTATAAACCTTGGGCTTACAAGAAGCCTTGTGTTGTTTGCATTTAAGACAGGCAACACAAGTTTGGTCATTTTCAAATCTTTTCTGAAGCAAGCGTCTAACCAAACCATCCTTTACAATTTTATTAATGGTTTTGAAATTAATGTGACCAAGCCTTCTATGCCATTTCATAGAATCATCTAATGTGGCCTTAGCAACAAGACTAGTAAGGGCCTCTTTAGGAACAATCTTCTTCATATTAACACTGTACATGTTGCCCTTTCTTGGAACTTTAAGAAGAACCTGACTTTCATCAGAAAGCTTAAAGTCTGGAGAAAGTACAAGTCATTCAGTGTCAGTAAAAAGAACCTTGTTCTTTTTGTCACACATTTGTGAGACGCTAAACTGGTTATACTTAAGCTCTTGCACAAAGTAGACATCTTCAAAATCTAATTTACTGGTTTTAAGTGTACCTTTACCAGTAATTCTTCCTTCTATTCCTCCCTTAAAGGTAACATATCCTCCATCCATTGGTTGAAAGTCTGAAAGATGGGACATGTTGCCTGTCATGTGCCTGGAACATCCACTGTCTGCATAGCCTTGATCTTCATCATCTTCTTGTGAATGTCCCTGCACACAAAAATAAGGAAATTAGTTTCCTGGGGGTACCTAAGCCATCACTGACTTGGGTTTGCCTCGTGCAACAATATAGTCAAATCTTTTCAAAACAGTTGATGCACCATTGGACTGGATTGGTCTCCAGACCCAACATGCTGAGGCCTTAATAGCATTAGCCCTATTTTCCCTAGCAGTGTTTTTAAAGTTACCAGTACTAACTGCTTGGCTAGCAGTACTAACTGTTGGCTTTGCAGTTTGTGCCTTTGGTTTCCAAATTGGTTTTTCAATCACTGCTTTGTTTTGAAAAGGCCTTTTAGCAGTTTTTTGTGCATATTTGAAAGTTGTTTTTGCACTTTTAACTACTGCTCTAGGGTAAACATTTTTAAAGGGTCTGACAGTATGAACTGCTGGTCTAGCAGTATGAATTGGTTTTGGGCCATACTTCAATAAAAGTGCTCTGGGTCTTATTCTAGCAGTATTAAAGTGAGTTTGAGGCCTGTTTAAGCTCACCTTATTATCTGAGTTCCTAGATACCCTGTTGTTCCCAGTAATCATCTTTCTACCCTGATGGTTATCACAAAAAGCCTCAAGGTGGTCAAATCTACCACAAGTGTAACAAGCCTTCTTATACAGAACAAAATCATCACCTAGTTGGTGAGACTTGAGGTTATTCCAGTTCCTCTGGTTACCTCTTGATATTTCTGTGGATCTATACATCTCACAGTACCTAACTGTTTTCCTAATTGGTTTAACATTTGGTTTAGGCCTAACAGTTTGATCATTAGCCACCTTAAGAACACTTGTTCCTTTTACCTTAGCAACATCAGGTTTAACCACAACCTGATCATCCTCATCATCATCAGATGTCCAGTCCTCAATGGTTGGAGCATCTGAATTCCTACCAGAGGACACCTTGTCCTCAGGGAGTGAAGTATCACTTGCACTCTCAAAAGGTTCACTTACTTTTATAGGCTTATCAACAACTACATTCTCTTTTGGCTTAAGACCATATTCTAACCTAGGTTGTTGGAATTCAGGTAAACCTGTATGCTCTAGGTCTATTCCTAGGGGTGCAGGTACTCCTCTGTGAGGAGGTGGACATGTTTTATACCCCAACCCAGACTTACCCTTGTTTATCAACTGACATTCAATTATTTTGTTTACACCTTTAAAGGCATATTCTAAAGTTTCTACACTTAATTGAATATTTTCATTAGCCTTTTTAATTCTATCCAACTCAGCTTTCAATAGACTAATCTCAGCATTTTTCATTGATAAATCCCTTTTAAGAACTGCTAAGTCATCAGCAAAAGTAGACTCATTGTTCTTATAATGCACTATTTGCTCCTCTAGGACTGCTAAACCTCTCTTATGATTTGACAAATTATAATTGGTTTTGTTTAGCTCAATCCTTTGTTCATCATAATGTTTTCTTAAAGTTTCTAGTTCTTTAAAAGTAGTGCATGTTTTAGAACACTTAGCATATTGTACCTCAGAGTCAGAGAAGGCCATAAGAGCCATCTCAGTAGGTGTTTCTTCATCATCTGCCATAAAACTTCAATCAAATCCTAAGCCATCAATAGCCACCGTAGCTTTTGAATTTGGCTCAGTAATCTCCATAACCTTGGTCTTGCTTTCATAGCTCTTGTTCCTACTATCCTACTGCCTTGGTTTTCTGCATTCCCTTGAAAGGTGCCCCAGCTTATGGCAGTTGTAACATTCTACACTTGATTTGTCAAAACCAACAGTATCATTGCTGCTGATGGTGATCTTCTTTCCAATTCTTTGGTAGAATTTCTTAGCCCTCATGCTAAGAAAAGAGATCTTCCATTTAAGATCCATCTCCTCTAAATCATCATCATTGATCTCCTGGAGGTCTTCATGAGTCAGCATTGACCCATCATTCTGGCTTGTCAGGAAGGCACAACAGGTTTTCTCATCCAGAATACCAATAGTACTGCTTGATGAACAAGCACTACTAACATTGGGGTTAGCAGTACTAACTCCCACAGAAACCTTCACTTCTTCAACTGGACTTGGATTACTAGAATATGACACAAAGGCCATGTTCCCAGTGCTTGAACTTGTTCCTCCAGCCTTCTTCACATCCTACTCAACAACCTTGAAGTTACTATACAAGTCCGTCAAGCTCATAGTATCAATGTTTGGCTTGTTCTTCCAGACCACAACATGCATAGCCCACTCTGCAGGTAAACTTCTCAGGAATTTGGAGTTCAGATCTTCCTGAGGTATGTCAACACCAAGAACAGCAAGTTGGCTAACAATCTTTTGTAGCCTATTGAACATGTGATCCAAGGACTCATTGCTAGTTGCAGAGAAGTTTTCAAAGTTCTGCTTCAAGAGAGTCTTCTGGGTCTTTTTGGTGGCTTTATTCCCACCATATCTAGCAACAATTGCCTCAAACAGGGTCTTAGCATCCTTGTACTTGCTGAAATTCAGGAGTTGATCATTTGGAATAATCATCATCAGCATACTTCTGGCCTTGAGGTCATTCTTCTTTTGAAGCCTCTCTTTTACAGTTACTGGAAAGGTCTGCACAACTGTCTCTACCTTACCATCAACTGTTGTTGTAGAAGTTGAAGGCTTGAAAGAGTTTCCTACTTCTATAATCTCCCAGAGTGCATAATCTTGCACCTAAAGTACTATTCTATTCGCAGCCTCTACATATCAAATTCATTCTACTTGAGCATTGGCAATTTAGCAGCCACCTTTGTTTGGGTAGTCTCCATGTCCATTACTTTCTCTTCTAAATCAATAGTATCAACCTGTCTCTGATACCACTTGAGAGGATTGATGAAAACACTTAGGATGTTACTCCTTTATAATGAGTTTGAGATACTTTTGAGTGAATGTAGCTAAGTATGAGGAATCTACTTAACCACACATAGAAGCATGTTGGTTTGTTAATGGAACAGTAATGCTTAGTATTGGACAATGAACACAGAAAGTTAACACCAAATGATTCAATATTATTGTTTGAATAATACGAGTGATCTTGCTATCACTAGGGTTACAATGACCTTGAATCTTAACGAAAACTATGACTGATATTTTACTTCTGATCACTAATCGTATAACCTAGGATCTCCTTTTATAGACTTAAGGAGTCCTTTACAAAATAAGTATAACACCGTATAAAGCTAACTAAATAAGATATACACAAGATCTATTCTATACTTATCTCCTACAATGTCTCCAAAATCAGTTATCCTCCAGCAGTTCCTTCTTTATAGCTAGCAGTACAAACTTAGCAGTTTGTACTGTTAGTCATATTTCAGCAGTCTTCCAATATACACTAGCAGTTTGTACTGTTAGTGTATTCTTCTCAGCAGTACTAACTTCAAAACATTTAATTCCCAACAGTACTAAGTGCTGGTTGAGCAGTACTAATTGGTTTTGGGCCAGACTTTAATAAAAGTGCTCTGGGTGTCATTTTATTAGAATTGGGGTGAGTTAGAGACCTATTTGTGTTCACCTTATGACATGAGTTCCCAGTTACCCTATTGTTCCCAGTAACCATCTTTCTACCCTGATGGTTATCACAAAGAGCCTCGAGGTGGTCAAACTACCACAAGCAAAACAAGCCTTGTTGTACATAACAAAAGTCTTCACCTAGTTGGTAGGACTTGAGTTTATTCCAGTTCCTCTGGTTACCTCTTGGCTTGTCTATGGATCTATACATCTCATAGTATCTAACTGTTTTCCTAACTGGTTTAACATTTGATTTAGGCTCAACAATTTCATTATTCAACACCTTAGGAACACTCGTTCCTTCTACTTTAACCACATCAGGTTTAACCTGATCTTCCTCATCATCAGATGTCCAGTCCTCAATGGTTGGACCATCTGAATTCCTATCAGTGGATACCTTGTCCTCGGTCACTTGCACACTCAAAAGGTTCACTGACTTCTACAGATTTATCAGCAATTACATTCTCCTTTAGCTTACAACCATTCTCTAACTTAGGTTGTTGGAACTCTGTTAAACCTGTATGCTTAAGGTCTATTCCTGGGGGTGCAGGCACTCCTCTGTGAGGAGGTGGACATGTTTTATACCCCAACCCAGACTTAGCCTTATTAACTATCTGACACTCTATGATTTTGCTCACACCTTTTGATACATATTCCAAAGTGTCCACAGTTAACTGGATATTATCTTCTGCCTTATAGATTCTATCTATTTCAGATTTTGGCAAACTAATCTCAACATTCTTAAGACTCAAAACCCTTTTTAAAACAGCTATGTCCTCAGCAAAAACAGACTCATTGTTCTTATAATGTACTATTTGTTCTTCTATAACTGCTAGACCTCTCTTATGATTTGACAAATTCTAATTAGTTTTGTTCAATTCAATCCTCTGCTCATCATAGTGTTTCTTTAAAGTTTCTAACAATGCATGTTTTAGAACAACATTTAGCATATTGTACCTCAGAGTCAGAGAAGGCCATAAGTGCCATCTCAGTAGGTGCTTCCTCATCATCTGCCATGAAACTCTAGTCAAATCCTAAGCCATCAATAGCTACCATAACCTTTGAGGTTGGCTCAACATTTTTTGGGCTTGCTTCCATAACCTTTGCTCCTGCCATCCTGTTGCCTAGGTCTCCTGCATTCCCTTGAAACATGCCCCAGCTTGTGACAGTTGTAGCATTCTACCTTTGATTTGTCAAAACCAGCAGTATCATTGCTGCTGATTGTTATCTTCTTGCTAGTTCTTTGGTAGAATTTCTTAGCCCTCATGCTAAGAAGTGAGATCTGCCACTTGAGGTTCATTTCCTCCAAATCATCATCATTTATCTCCTAGAGATCTTTATGTGTCAACATTGACCCATCATTTTGGCTTGTCAAGAAGGCACAGTAGGTTGTATCATTCAGAATACCAGTAGTACTGCTTGATGAGCTAGCAGTACTAATACTTGGGTTAGCAGTACTAACTCCTGCAGCAACCTTCACTTCTTCAGGACTTGAATTACTAGGAGATGACACAAAGGCCATGTTCCCAGTGCTTGTACTAGTTCCTCCAGCCTTCTTCACATCCTGCTCAACAATTGAAGTTGATGTATAGATCATTAAGGCTCATAGAATCAATTTCTGGCTTGTTCTTCCAGACCACCACATGCATAGCCCACTCTGCAGGTAAACTTCTCAAGAACTTGGAGTTCAGATCTTCCTGAGATATATCAACACCAAGAACAGCAAGTTGGCTAACAATCTTTTGCAGCCTGTTGAACATGTGATCCAAACACTCATTACTGGTTGCACTGAACTTTTCAAAGTTCTGCTTTAGTTGAGTCTTCTTGGTCTTCTTGGTGGCTTCATTCCCACCAAACCTAGCAATGATTGCTTCAAACAAGGACTTTGCATCCTTGTACTTGCTGGAGTTTAAGAGTTGATCATTAGGAATTGTCATCATCAGCAAGCTCCTAACCTTGAGATCGTTTTTCTTTTGTAGCCTCTCTTCTGTAGTCACTGGAGAAGTTTGCACAATAGTTACTTCTTTACCATCAATAGTTGATACCGATGTGGTAGGTTTAAAAGAGTTTCCTTCTTCAATAATCTTCCAGAGTGCATAGTCTTGCACCTGGAAGTATTGTTCTATTCGCAGCCTCCACATATCAAATTCGTTTTGCTTCAGCATTGGTAGTTTAGCAGCCATGTTTGTTTGTCCATTACTTTCTCTTCTAAATCAATAGTATCAACCTGGCTCTGATACCACTTGAGAGGATTATAAAACACTTAGGAAGCCTTGTGTTGTTTGCCATAACACTTTACAACAATACAAGTAACATCCTAAGTGTTATAGCATGGAAGAAGATTGTTTCTAAAGAGGCCCTTACTTGTCTTGTTGCTAAGTGTGGTTGAATCTAATCAGCTACACTTAGAAGAATTTGTTTGTTTAATGGAACAGTAAAGTTTTTATGAGCAATGAACACAAAAAGTTTAACACCAAATGATTCAATATCATTTCAAGAATAATATGAGTGATCTTGCTATTACTAGGGTTACAATGACCTTGAATCTTAACAATGTACTTGACACACACTTACAAAACGTATAACCTAGGATCTCCTTTTATAGACTTAAGGAGTCTTTTACAAGATAAGGATTCTACCGTATATTTCTAACTAATTATGATATACAAAAGATCTATTCCATACTTATCCTCTATAATATTGTATAAAGCAGTTATCCATGCAGCAGTAACTTCATTATAACTAGCAGTACTAACTTGGCAGTTTGTACTGTTAGCTATACTTAAGCAGTTCTTCAGTTTATACACTAACAGTTTGTATAGCTAGTGCAATTCTCCCAGTAGTACTAAGTCAGAACATTTAATTCCCAACAATCCTCCCCTGAACTTGTAATTTACCACAAATCATCAAGTTTCTCTGAATTAAATACATACCTTGGAGGATTGTGAGGACTCATCCAAACACTATCTTCTGGACTTTGTATCTTTAGCCTGCTGATAGATCTTCTTTACTAACTCCTTTTCAATTTTTGATTCTTCTTCTACCTTAAGTTTGGAAGCTAGCATAATAATCAAGGTTCCTGCCCTAAGTGGATAGTCCTTCTCCACCTGCATGTAAACTTCTACTCCTGCTTTAGTAGAAATCCGATGAACACCACAGTTACCAAATAACCTCCAAGTAGTAGACAAATTATGAGCTTGGAATCTCTACAGTGAATCGTTTGCATCAGGCTCATATAGTCTTTTAATCTCAACCCATAGTTCCTTGTTCTTGTCATATGTAGGATCTGCAAATCTAAACCTTTCTTGAACTAAGCTCCACAGCTTATCCAAATCTTCTCTATCAAAGGCTTTTATCATATCTTTAAAGAACTTATGAACTTCATATTTTCCTCCTACACTGATGATCTTCCACCCCTTGATTCTTCCATCTGAATACACTTCCCAGTCAATAATAGGATGCTTGGCTTGAAGGGGATCAACATTGAGAGCTTCTGGGACTACTACCATTATTCCATGTATTTGTTCATCAATTAGTATCTCTTCTTCTTATTATGCTGATTCTTCCTCAACTGTTTCATCCTGCTTTTCTTCTTCTATCATTTGTTCTACTGCAGGTTCTTTTTGAATTGATTCATATTCAGTTCTTTGTTTCTTGAAATCTCCTGATTCCAATAACTGTGCTCCTCTTTTCTCATTCTTACTAGATTCAGTCTCAATTATTGCAATTTCTTCAAAAGGCTTCTGAATTCTTGTATAAGCTTCAATGTAAGCCTTCTGAATGTCTTCATGAGACCTTCCTTTGAAGTAACTTTCCTTCCAGTAATCCTGATGTTTCAAGAAATTCTTCATATACCTTAAATGTTCACTTATTGAAGGAATCTTCTTCTTATAAGCTTTCTTTTTACTTTGCTTCTTTCTGATCGCCTGCAATAAGTTATTGACGGTTGATTCTTGTTCTTCACTGGTGAACTTACATCTCTTCTTCTTGAAGTTTTGCAGCTAATTCCTTATCAGAAACAATCTGATCAGATCTTTCTTCTTCTTCAGTCTGAAACTTTCTTTCAGCCATAAATCCTGCCAATCTTTCTTCCTCAGCTAATCTTCTTCTTCAGCTACCCTTTCTAACTCTTCTGCATGAAATCTATGAGCTAGTTCCTCATTTAGAGCAATCTGAGCTTGTTCTTTCTTGGATAACTTCTTAGAAGATGGTTCTTCTTTTGTCATAATTGCTTTACCCTTGTCTGCTCTTGTAATCGTTGGTCTCCTTGTATATACTGCAGTAGCAGTACCTTGTGAACCATCAGTACCTTGATCCGGAATACTAGCAGTACCTTCAAATGCACTACCAGTACCTTCTGTAAAGCCACCAGTACCTTGATCCATTTGTTCTGTTTGCCTCCCCTGAGTATCATCCTCCTCTTGAACCAAAGAAATGTCAGGATCTTGATCTATCTGGGCAATCTTCCTCCCCTGTTTGGAAGATTCCTCACCTTTATATGTACCCTAATCAACTGATGAGCTTGATGAAGAAGACGAACTGGTTGATTCCACCACTTGTGCTGACCTTTTCCTTTTAAGTGTCTTCACTGTATTCTCCAACTTCTTCACTTTTAAAACCAGTTTAGTGTAGACAACTCCAAAGTTTTTCTTGTGACTTTTGAGCTCAGCTTCCAAAGTGTTCACCTTCTCAGAAAATTTTGCACATAAACCCGTCATTTCTTTTGGTTTCTGACTGCCCTCAGCACTTTCTGATGTGTTACCTTCAGGGAGAGGTGCATCATGGAGCAAAAACTCATACTCCATCATATGGTGAGTTTCTGAGCCACCCATAGTTTCCATTTGGCTTGGGATTCCACCAGGAGTACTAGGTACTGCTGGTGTTGCCATGGATTGGGTCTTAGGTATGTTACTTCTGTCATGTCTAGCTTCTAAGCCTGAGAGAGTAGAAGCAGCCCTTTCCACACAGACATAGTCAGCCTCATCTGCTATATTCGTAGGGGTAGGAGCTCTGTGCTGAGGTACATCAAAGTCCTGTCTGGATATAGACCTATGTGTTGATGAAGCGGGTTGTGAAGATGAATGTTCTGATGTTGTGGGTGTGTGTTGGGAGTCAATTGGGCTTGTTGATCCTTTACCCTGTGCTTGTAGCATAGAATCAAAAAGTAGAACTGTTTCCCCACTGTACCCTCTTGAAGCCATTTTCATGTTACTAAAAAGTTTTTGGGTAAGTTTGGTTGTTGGATAAACAGTTTTGTGTGGAAGAAGTTGATGTTTTCTCATGTTCAAAATTGTTTGGATGAACCTGGGATACATCAAAAATTTTGACTTGCTATCAATATTTTTAACCATACCTTCAAAAATGAGTTTTGAAAAATTGAAGGTTATGTCAGTAGCCAAGCAAATGAGAGTAGTTGCAATATTGCTACAAAACTGTTCCCATGAGGTTTTCTTGGGACTAAGACAGTGAAAGATGGTATGAATCAAAAATCTCCATTGAAGGGCAAAACGACTCTTTTGAAAAGTTAAAGCTTGTGATTGAGTGTCATACCCCATCCTGGTTAAATTTTCAAATATCTCAGTGTTTGGCATAGCACTAATACCATTGTCATCATTTAAATGGAGATGCCTCCTGAGAGATGATTCAGTAATAGTGATGGATTTGCCATCCACTTTAGCATATAACTCTTTTGTCACCATTTTCAAATGTTTTTACAGTGGCAGTCTGCCAAAACTGTTTTATACGATAACCTCAAGTCCCACCAACTAGGTGATGACTTTGTCCTGTATAAGAAGGCTTGTTTCACTTGTGGTAGTTTTGACCGCCTTGAGGCATTTTGTGATAACGATCAGGGAAGAAAGATGATTACTGGGAACAACAGGGTAACTGGGAACTCATGTCATACGGTGAACACTAACAGGTCTCTAACTCACCCCAATGCTAATAGAATGACACCCAGAACATTTTTAATGAAGTCTGGCCCAAAACAAATTAGTACTGCCCAACCAGCAGTTAGTACTGCCAGACCTCTTAGAACTGTTTACTCTAGACCAGCAGTTAAAAGTGCAAAACCAACTTTCAAATATGCACAACAAACTGCAAAAAGGCATTTTCAAAAGAAAGCAGCGGTACAAAAACATTTTTGGAAACCAAAGGTTAAAACTGCAAAGCCAGCAGTTAGTACTGCTAGCTAAGCAGTTAGTAGTGGTAACTCTGCAAACACTCCTAAGGATAAAAGGGAAAATGATGTAAAGGCCTCAGCATGTTGGATTTGGAGACCAATCGAGTCCAATGGTGCATCAACTGTTTTGAAAAGATTTGACTATATTGATACACGAGGCAAACCCAAGTCAGTGATGGCTTGGGTACCCCAAGGAAACTAATTTCCTTATTTCATGTGCAGGAACATTTGCAGGATATTGATGAAGATCAAGGCTATGCAGACAGTGGATGTTCCAGGCACATGACAGTCAACATGTCCTATCTTTCAGACTTTCAACCAATGGATGGAGGATATGTTACCTTTGGGGGAGGAATAGGAGGAAGAATTACTAGTAAAGGCACCTTGAAAACTGGTAATTAGATTTTGAGGATGTGTACTTTGTGCAAGAGCTTAAGTATAACCTGTTTAGTTTCTCATAAATGTGTGGCAAAAAGAACACGGTTCTTTTTACTGACACTGAATGTCTTGAGCTTTCCCTAGACTTTAAGCTTCCTGATGAAAGTCATGTTCTACTTAAAGTTCTAAGAAAGGGCAACATGTACAGTGTTGATATGAATAAGATTGTTTCTAAAGAGGTCCTTACTTGTCTTGTTGCTAAGGCCACATTGGATGAGTCTTTGTTATGGCATAGAAGACTTGGTCACATAAACTTTAAGGAGTCCTTTACAAGATAAGTATTCTACCATGTATTTCTAACTAATTGTGATATACAAAAGATCTATTCCATACTTATCATCTACAATATCGTATAAAGCAGTTATCCATGCAGCAGTACATTCATTATAACTAGCAGTACTAACTCTGCAGTTTGTACTATTAGCTATACTTTAGTTTATACACTAAAAGTTTGTACTATTAGTGTAATTCTCCCAACAGTACTAAGTCAAAACATTTAATTTCCAATAATCCTCCCCTAAACTTGTGATTTACCCCAAATCATCAAGTTTCTCTGAATTAAATGCATACCTTTGAGGATTGTGAGGACTCTTCCAAACACTATCTTCTGGACTTTGTATATTCAGCCTGCTGATAGATCTTCTTTACTAACTCGCTTGCCATTTCTGATTCTTCTTCTACCTTAAGTTTGGAAGCTAACATAACAATCAAGGTTCCTGTCCTAAGTGGATAGTCCTTCTCCACCAGCATGTAAACTTCTACTCTTGCTTAAGTAGAAACCTAATGAACACCACAGTTATCAAATAGCCTCCAAGTAGTAGACAAATCATGAGCTTGGAATCTCCATAGTGAATCATTTGCATCTGGCTCATATAGTCTTTTAAGCTCAACCCATAGTTCCTTGTTCTTGTCATCTGTAGGATCTGCAAATCTAAACCTTTCTTGAACTAAGCTCCACAGCTTATCCAACTCTTCTCTATCAAATGCTTTTATCATATCTTCAAAGAACTTATGAACTTCAGATATTCCTCCTACCCTGATGATCTTCCACCCCTTAATTCTTCCATCTGAATACACTTCCCAGTCAATAATGGGATGCTTAGCTTGAAGGGGATCAACATTGAGAGCTTCTGGGACTACTACCATCATTCCATGTATCTGTTCATCAGTCAGTATCTCTTCTTCTTTCACAGCTGATTCTTCCTCAACTGTTTCATCCTGCTTTTCTTCTTATATCATTTGTTCTTCTGCAGGTTCTACTTGACCTGATTCATCTTCAGTTCTTTGTTTCTTGGAATCTCCTGATTCCAATAACTTTGCTCCTCTTTTCTCACCCTTACTGGATTCAGTCTCAATTATTGCAATTTCTTCAAAAGGCTTCTGAATTCTTGTATAAGCTTCAATGTAAGCCTTTTAAATGTCTTCATGAGACCTTCCTTTAAAGTAACTTTCCTTACAGTAATCCTGATGTTTCAAGAAATACTTCATATACCTTAACTGTTCACTTCTTGATGGAATCTTCTTCGTATAAGCTTTCTTTATACTTTGCTTCTTTCTGATCTCCTGCAATAAGTCATTGAGGGCTGATTCTTGTTCTTCACTGGTGAACTTAGATCTTTCTTCTTCTTGAAGTTTTGCAGTTAATTCCTTATCAGAAAGATTCTAAGAAGCTCTTTCTTCTTCTTCGGTCTGAAACTTTCTTTCAACCATAAATGCTGCCAATCTTTCTTCCTCAGCTAATCTTTCTTCTTCAGCTACCCTTTCTAACTCTTCTTCATGAAATTTCTGAGCTAGTTCCTCATCAAGAGAAATCTGAGCTTTTTTTTCTTGGATAACTTCTTAGAAGATTGTTCTTCTTCTGTCATAATTGCTTTACCCTTGTCTGCTCTTGAAATTTTTGGTCTCCTTGTATATACTGCAGTAGCCGTACCTTGTGAACCATCAGTACCTTGATCCGGAATACTAGCAGTACCTTCAAATGCACTACCAGTACCTTCTGTAAAGCCACCAGTACCTTGATCCATCTATTCTGTTTGCCTCCCCTAAGTATCATACTCCTCTTGAACCAAAGAAATGTCATGATCTTGATCTATCTAGGCTATCTTCCTCCCCTGTTTGGAAGATTCCTCACCTTTATAAGTACACTGATCATATGATGAGATTGATAAAGAAGATGAACTGGTTGATTCCATGTGCTGACCGTTTCCTTTTAAGTGTATTCACTGTATTCTCCAACTTCTTTACTTTTAAAACCAATTTATTGTAGACAACTCCAAAGTTTTTCGTGTGACTTTTGAGCTCAGCTTCCAAAGTGTTCACCTTCTCAGACAATTTTTCACATAAATCCATCAATTCTTTTAGTTTCTGACTGCCCTCAGCACTTCCTGATGTGTTACCTTCAGGGAGAGGTGCATCATGGGGCAAAGACTCATAGTCCACCATATGGTAAGTTTCTGAGCCACCCATAGTTTCCGTTTGGCTTGGGATTCCACCAGGAGTACTAGGTACTGCTGGTGTTGCCATGGATTGGGTCATAGGTATGTTACTTTTGTCCTGTCCAGCTTCTAAGCCTGAGACAGTAGAAGCAGCCCTTTCCACACAGACATAGTCAGCCTCATCTGCTACATTGGTAGGGGTAGGAGCTCTGTGCTGAGGTACATCAGAGTCCTGTCTGGATATAGACCTATGTGTTGATGAAGCGGGTTATGAAGATGAATGTTATGATGTTGTGGGTGTGTGCTGGGAGTCAACTGGGCTTGTTAATCCTTCACCCTGTGCTTGTAGCATAGAATCAAAAGTGGAACTGCTTCCCCATTGTACCCTCTTGAAGCCATTTTCATGTTACTAAAAAGTTTTTGGGTAAGTTTGGGTGTTGGATAAACAGTTTTGTGTAGAAGAAGTTGATGTTTTCTCATTTTCAAATTGTTTGGATGAACCTGGGATACATGAAAAAATTTGACTTGCTATCAACATTTTTAACCATACCTTCAAAAATGAGTTTTGAAAATTTAAAGGTTCTATCAGTAGCCAAGCAAATGAGAGCAGTTGCAATATTGCTACTGAACTGTTCCCATGATGTTTTCTTGGGACTAAGACTTTGAAGGATGGTATGAATAAAAAATCTCCATTGAGGGGAAAAATGACTCTTTTAAAAAGTTAAAGCTTGTGATTGAGTGTCATACCCCATCCTAGTTAAATATTCAAATATCTCAGTGTTTGGCATAGGATTAATACCATTGTCATCATTCAAATGGAGATGCCTCCTGAGTGATGATTCAGTAATAGTGATGGATTTGCCATCCACTTTAGCATATAACCCTTTGTCACCATTTTCAAACGTTTTGACAGTGGCAGTCTGCTAAAACTGTTTGATATGGGAGACATAGACAGTGGGATTTAAGAGTAAAGAATACCTTATGTAAGAGTTATTTAAAACAAGGAAACTATCAGTAAAAATCCCATCAAACTCTCAACGGCTTTTTTCAAAAAGCTGTTATTTTGCACCAGTACTAACGACTATCCAACAGTGCAAACTAAGCCTACCAGTACTAACTGTAAGCCTGGCAGTACAAACTTTTTGGAAAAATTTGACTCAGCAGTATGAACTCAAGTTTGATTAAAAACCATACTGCTAACAACCATTTTGAAATGATTAAGTGTAAAGACAGACACTTAATCATGATTTCGGTTTAATGCAACCTCTGGTTGTGTGAGAACCAATGTTTTCAGTTATTAATAACTGCCTGTGATCAGATAAACTAATTCAAATAGCTTTCTTGACAGGGTTTCCAGCTCGTGGCGGTTGTGGCCTCTAACACGAGTGTTAGATTCATGTTTTCTCGCTGTTCTTTCTACCAGATGTCCTTAGACTAACTCATTATACATAAGTATAAAATGATAGAAAGTGAGTTATGTCAATTACTGTCTGACTAACTGAGCCATCAATTCAACATAAAACATCATAATAAGATCTCAAAAAAGAAGTTTTAAAGAATCAATTAACTTAGTTATAAACCTCTATTAATGAATTCACAAACTCTATCCATCATCAACCTATTATGTCAGAAACTGAACCACCATCTGCTGCTCACACTATGCACTTGTAATTCCTTTGTGCTAAAACCATACCTACAATTGTGAGTCCAAAACAAAGAAAACAGAGTGCAGCGCACTTGCTTCATAACAATATTAACATATGACTAACAGTTCTAACAAAAACAGACCAAATTTGTACTGACAGTACAAAGCAGTACCAATTGACAAACCTAGCAGTACAAATCCAATTTATATACAAAAACACACAGTTTGAAAACTTTAAGGGTTAAGCATTCCAATACTTGCTACCAAGTATTGAAACCTTCCTACATCAAAGGCTTTTGTGAGAAGATCTGGAAAGTTATGATCAGAATTAATTTTAACCACGTGAATTAACTTTTTCTCATTGCAGTCTCTAATAAAATGATGCCTAATTTCAAAGTGATTTGTTTTAGAATGTTACTAGATTTTTAATAATGCATATTGTACTGCTATTGTCAATGTATATCATGGTGTTCAAAAAATTATACCCATAATCAAGCAGCTGATTTTGAATCCAAAGCACTTGACCACAGCAACTTGCAGCAGCTACATACTCAGCTGCAGTTGTAGAAGTTGCAACAATTGTCTGCTTCTTACACTACCATGATATAAGTCTGCAACCAAGGAACCGAAATCCGCCAGTTGTTGATTCCTATCCAGGCTTGCACCAACATAATCACTGTCTGAATATGCCACCAAGTCAAAAGGTGATTTCCTAGGATACCACAGACCCAACCTAGGTTGATCCTTAAGATATCTAAAGATCCTCTTGACAGGAGTTAAATGAGAAGCCTTGGGAGTGACTTGAAACCTTGCACAGGCACATACAGCAAACATGAATCCAGTCTTGATGATGTAAGATACATCAAGGACCCTATCATATATTTGTAAGTGTGTACATCCACACATTCTCCATCAGCATCTTTAAGCAATGGTTTCTCTGGATCAATAGGTGTGCTAGCCACTTTAGAATCAGCAAACTAAAATTTCCTTAGTATCTCAGCCACATATTTATCTTGGCTGATAAATATGCCTTCAGTTGATTGCTTTACTTGTAACCCCAAAAAGAAGGTAAGTTCCCCCATGGAAATCATCTGAAACTTATCATGAATAAGTTTCTCAAATTCCAAGCACATATCTTTTCTTGTGGATCGAAATATGATATCATCCACATAAACCTCTACCAGCAAGATATCCTTCTTGTTCTTCTTAATAAATAAATTCTGATCTATCTTGCCCCTTTGAAATCCATTCTTTAGCAAATAAGAAGCAAAAGTCCCATACCATGCCCTTGGAGCTTGATGTAGACCATAAAGAGCTTTCACAACCTTGTACACCTTGTCAGGATGCTCTGGATCAATAAAACCTTGAGGTTGAGAAACATACACCTCCTCTTCAATAGTACCATACAAGAAGGCACTTTTAACATCCATTTGATAAACAGTAAAGCCCATAAAGGAAGCATAGGCCAAGAATAATCTGATTGCTTCAATCCTTGCTACTGGTGCAAAGACTTCTTCATAGTCAATTCCCTCTTTTTGTGTATACCCCTACAAGCCTAGCATTGTTTCTGATCACAATACCCTTTTCATCCCTCTTGTTTCTGAAAACCCATTTGGTGCCAATTACCCTCATACCTTGGGCAAATCTACTAGTACCCAAACCTTCTGACATTTGAATTGGAGAAGCTATTCATGCATTGCTTCTTACCAGCTTGAGTCTTCTAAGGCTTTGAGAACATTTTTGGGTTCTGATTGTGAGAGGAAACACACGAATAAGCATGTGTTGGCATCTTCATGCTTTTTTGCATCATAAACATCACTAAGAAACCCTTGTTGATCTGAAGTCTTAAGTTGCTTTCCTGTCTTTACTCCAGACTGCATGTCACCAATCACATTGTCTAGGGAGTGATCTTTGTGTATCCTTGTGTATGGTGTAGTAAGAACTTGATAGGTAGGTGGTAGATTGTTGATATCTACCTCATCTTCTGAGAAATCAGCAGTATTAGTATCTGATGGGCCAGCAGTATCAACATTTTGCCCAGCAGTACCAACTTGGGGCTCAACAGTACAATCTTTATTGGTACTGTTATCTTGATTCTCTTGATCTTCAGTTCCATCTACATTGTTTTCATCTTCAATACCTTATTTTGCATCATCAGTAGACGGCTCACCAATCTTTGAAGATGAATCTACACTGTTCCATATTGGCATTAGCAAATGATCTTGATATTTCTCCTTTCCCAAGCCTGCTTCATTTGTTGCATCATCAGCTTCTAAACCTACAAAATCATTAGAAAACGTTTCTGCAACAACTGGCACATAATTCATTGATTGGGTTAGAGTATCCAGGTCAAATAGCGATTTTGGACCTTCACTTGCAACATTAGATTTATTTTCTAGAAACTGTACATGCAGGTTAAGGAGGATGCACGATACACTATAAGGTGGTTAAACCTTGTGACTTTGTGTATAATGATATATTGAGTTTATATGATTAAGAATGCGGAATCTTCTTAATCACACTTAGAAGGTTATTTATGTTATGGAAATGGAATAGTTATGTTTGTTACTTAACAATGAACAAAGAAACTTTATCACCAAATGATTCAATATTATTCAAAATAATACGAGTGATCTTCACTATCACTAGGGTTACAAAGACCTTGAATCTTATGTTCTTATGACTTGTGATATTGTTTGTGTTTGTTCTATGTCTTAACGTTATGAGAGTTCTAAATTAAGCACATATAATTTGTGGTACACAATATCAAGTCTAAGATCTTCTTTTATAACATAAGAAGATCTTTTACAAATCTATGTTAAAGTGTGTCAAGCTATCTTCCTATAGCTTACAAGAGTCACTAAAACAACTCATACACTTAAGAGTATACAAATTGGTTACTTCACTAATGACACAACAAAAGATATTTCTTGTTCTATCTTTGACTTTTCCAAGCTTATCCGTTCATCAGCAGCAACATATTATACTAACAGCAGGAACACTTTTAACTAGCAGCAGTATCAGCAGCAGCAATGTGTTTTAACGATAGCAGCAGGAACGAATGTACTACCAGCAGGAATAGATACACTACCAGCAGGAACATACTTTGAGAATTTCCCGATACTTAAACTTTTAGAATATTTAATTCCCAACACAGGTTCTTCTCAACTTTCCTTGTTCTTGTGTTGTAAATTCTAAAGGCCTTACTATTTAGAGAGTACCCAACCAAGAATACTTCATCTGATTTACCATCAAATTTTCCTAGATGTTCTAAGGTATTTAGAATAGTTACATGATACCCAAAAGGTCTTAGAAATTTCAATGCAGGAGTTCTACCTCTAAAAAGCTCATATGGTGTCTTGTTGTGAGGTTTAACTACCAAAACCCTGTTCTGCACATAGCAAGCAGTATTAACTACTTCAACCCAAAAAGTGATGGGCAACTTAAGGTCAGCTAACATGGTTCTAGCAGCTTCTATTAGTGTTGTATTTCTCCTTTCAGTAACTCCATTCTGCTGAGGAGTCCTAGCAGCACTAAACTCTCTTCTAATACCTTTTTCCTTACAAAACTAATCCATAACTCTATTTTTGAACTTTGTCCCATTATCACACCTAATGACTTTAACTTTCTTATCCACTAAGTTTTCTATCTCAGTAATAAATGTTTTAAGGATGCTAGGTGTCTCATCCTTAGAACATAAAAAGAAAACCCGTGTAAACCTACTATAGTCATCAGTAACAACAAGACAGTACCTTTTATGCATAATACTACTCACAGAAGTAGGGCCAAACAAATCCAAATGTAGCATAAACAAAGGTTGATTAATAGAGTTATAAACTTGGGCTTACAAGAAGCCTTGTGTTGTTTTCTTTTGAGACAGGCTACACAAGTCTGGTCATTTTCAAATCTTTTATGCGGCAAGCCTCTTACCAAACCATCCTTAACAATTTTATTAATGGTTTTAAAGTTTATGTGACCAATTCGACTATGCCATAACAAAGACTCATCCAATGTGGCTGATGAAGCGAAAAGTGTACCGCTTTTAGGGGGTCATTTAAGCCCTAAATCGTATTTATTTGATCAAATATTGCCCTAAATCGTTCCTTTTGTCATTTTAGATACTTTTGAGAAGAAATCTGGAAAAGGAAGCATTTTGGACGTTTTTGGAGCATAAAAGTGAAGAAAACGACAAAGTCTCAAAATTATGCTGGAAAGTACCTTTGACGGCGTCAGGGATTGTTCCAGACGGCGTCACGGCTTAGCAAAAAAGGTGGATATGAAAATTACTCATGATAAGCCAGAGAATTTTACAAGGGAAAGTCTGACAGCGTCACCCTTTGAAGTGATCAAGGTCGTCACGGTTTAAGCTAAAGAGGGACGGCGTCAAGCTCATTTCTGACGGCGTCAAGCTTTGATAAGCCAGAGCGGATTTTGGAGGTCTAAAGAGGGACGGCGTCAGGAAGGCCATCCGGGAACCCTAGACACGGCGAGGTGACGGCGTCAAGATCTATAACGTGACGCCGTCAGCCCTTAAACTCTATATATAGTTTTGCAATTTTTTGTCATTAGTGTGCAACTTTGTGAGGAGAAACCCTAAGACGAATTTCTGCCATTTTTAAGGGTTTTCATACCCTTGGATCTCCCATGTTTAATTGAAGATAAGTTATCACTTAATCAATCAATATGTCTATGTGTTGTTTGATTATATCTTGTTCTTGTCTTTTGATTAACATGCTAGGCTAGATTTATCTTGTGTTTGCTTAGATCTAATGAAACCTAACTATTGATTATTGGTTATTAGTGTGTTATTAATTGTATTGGATGAATGTTTATCGATGTTAGGCTTAAGAAAACTGGCTAACTTCCTATACGGTAACTTGCTTGAACGTCTTAAGAAACATGAACCAATGCGTACTAAGGTTTTTATGGTTGTATTTAATGCATGAGCGAATTCTAGTGATCCTATGTTAGGAGCTTCCTAGTCGGCTCGACATAGGAGTGAAGTAGGAGCTTGTAGAGTTGGGGAAGTACGTACGCCACCCCACGATTGGTATTAAGGAATACACCCGTCATCCACGCAATTAATACACACTAATCAACCGGTAAAAGATAGTTAGGGAGTAAGGAAATCTAAGTAAACACATTTCTCTCCACATAAGTTTCACAACCTTTTTCATTTTCAGTTATTTTATTTTATTTGCATTTGTAGTTATTTGGGTTAGTTGACTAGCAACTAATTCCGCCCACTCCTTCAAACCCGAGATTTTACTTGCTTTCATAAAAAAATATAAAAATACAAAAAGAATCTTCTCTCACCCTTAGACCTAATTAGAGTAGTTTTTCAATCCTAACGACACTATTCCCTGTGGAGAACGATCAATCCCCCGTACTTACCACTACAATATACTACATCGGTCAGGTACACTGCCTGGTGGGGTTGTAAGCCTCTTGAGATCCCTCGAGAGGTAAAACCTGTTGTAAGGTTTCAAAACCACGCATCAAGTTTTTGGCGCCGCTGCCGGGGAATAGTTATTGTTTAGGTTGAATTTTTATTTTATTAGGTCTACTCACTAGATTCCTTTCTAGTGAGATTTTTATTTTATTTTTCTAGGATTTCTTGTAGTCTATCTTTTTCTTTGTGCCCTTTGTTTGTAAAACCATTTTCATTTGTCACTATGATGGATGAAATTCCATTTAGATCATTGACAATAGAGGAACAATTATATTTCACCAATAGATTTGTTTCCTATCATTCCTATGAATTTTTGTGTGATCTTTGTGATTTCCAAAAGGAGTTAGGGGTAAGGTTAGATGGGTTTAATGAATTCTATGCATGTGAGATTTCTATTAGACGAGCATTATCTGGATCAATTCCTTTTAGTCAGGCCCTTTGGATGAATTTTGAGGAAAGCTTCCTAACCATGACCCATAAGTGGAACGAATTGATGGATTCGTATGAGCAAAGAGACCTAGTTTCTAAGAACATGAACTTAGAATCAAACCAAGATTCTGAGACAGTTAGAGTTGAGCCACCTAGCTGCATGTCATGGTTAGGCACTACCATAATACAGGGTGAACACTTAGGTGATCTTGATGTGATGGAGGATCTAGTCGAGCATGATCACATTGATCAAAAAGACCTAGGTTTTATGATCGATGACGATGAATCTCAAGAAACACATGATGAATCTTTTAGGCAATTTGAATATAGCAATCAGAATATTGAGGATGATCCTTATGATTCGGATATAGAAGTTGAGATGCCTAGAGAAGCACTTGAGATACTTGGGAAAATGTTAGGGTTAGATCCTACTAAAACACATGATGAGGATATAGGTGATCTTGACATAAGGAATGATGAGGTAAGTAACATAAGCCCACCAAGTACCCCACAAGTCCTACCATCATTTGAGGCACACACACCACCCGTGACTTACACGGAAGAAGTTGAGGAGACTATAGGAACCCCAATAGAGGTAGAGCTCTTGGACCAAACACAACTAGAAGAAATAGGTTTGAATGCTTTTAGTGATCACAACCTTTCTTTTAGTCCTATGGAAGTTCCTAGTTTTGATGAGCCGGAGCCTCAACCAAAACCATTACCTAATCTTCCATCCTTGGATGAAAATTTAGGAATTGAATTAGGTCCCGATCCACCCATCAAAACATATAGTCCGGGTAGTCTTAAGTTTAAGGTAGTAGACATTAAGCCTTGTAGTGAGGAAGACAATATAGGAGTGAAAAATGACCTTACATGTCTACATCACCCATTCATGATTGATCACAAGAAACATTATGGGTTTAAACCGGGTTTATTAGGTCAAAGTGGATTCTTAACTTGGAGTCTCTCAAAGTTGATAGAAGATGATCCCTTTCTAGGAGAAAATCTTAATCCGCCCACTAACCCAATTGAATTAGGTAAGGTTATTATGATAGGATCCCGCACCTTTGAGCATATAATTCACCCGTCACTCTTTCCTCACGTGGCATATTTCCACCCTAAGGGTGTGTATCGCTACTTTCACCCACACTTAATCCTAAGTGTAGGGAAAACCTCCCCTATTTCCGTTAAATAAGGGTAGAGTCAGGCTCGTGACTCGAACAAAAACAAGCGCTTCTTGGGAGGCAACCCAAGCTTTATTTGTTTTGTGTGTTTATTTATTTGTTTGTTTGATTTTATTTGTTTCCGTATGTGTGTTTAATTTTTATTATTATTGATTCATGTTCAAAACTAATTTGTGAAAATGCTTTATCTTGTTTTTAACTTCGTCTTAACTACATATAAAGGTATTTTGCAAAAGTTAAGTGTAAGGGAAATCTAAATCGGTTTATTAGAACACAAATGAACATGAATCGTAATAATATTAAATTAACATACATATTAGTATTTGTTTGAGTCAAATGCTTGTATCGAGTCATAATGGTATTTTGCAGGAATTCCAGGAAGTAAGGTATAGGTTTTTCCAAAAATTTTCCGGAAACTTAACATGAGAATTCTGTCAGATTATTTCTGACGGCGTCAGGCCTTACAACCTGACGGCGTCAGGTTTTAATTTTCTGAAAATTTTGAAAGTTTTGTTTTCATAAAAAGTTTTTATTAAATCCCTAACTTATAATCTCCAGGAATCTGCAAAATAATCATTCCACAAGCATTATATCCTTATATATAGAATTTATCCCGCCGATGTTATGCAGGTTTTCGTGTTTGTTTTCTCAGGTTTAACAGGTTATTTTGGACAAGGAAATGTATATGGAGTCAAGCTTTTGGCGATGCTTTAGTCTTGGAGCCTCTACATTCACTTGGAAGAAGATCTAACCGTGTTACTTTTTTATCCACCAAGCGAATAAGGGGAGTATTTGATTTCATTCTTTTACCTTGTTACTTTTACATCTTGTTATTTGAACATTGGGGACAATGTTCATCTTAAGTGTAAGGGGGGTAAAAGTACGATACTTTAGAGAATGCTATTACGCTTGATTTTTGTTTGTTTAAATGTAGATGTGTAATAAAACTGAGATAAATACCTGTTAGGGCAATTTTAGTGCCAAATTTAAAATTTTTTACAACATTTAGGAGTGAAACTTTGGTCTTAATGAGCGTCTCATGGATAGGAAGTTATATGACTAGCACAAAACCGTACCACTAAAAAATTTTCCACCCCCAAATATGTGAGGTTCGCCCCTAGAATTGGTAGGAAAAGCATTTATGCTATGATGTGTGTACCGGTAGCACTTAGATTCTAGAACTTGCGTTAGGACCATTCCGAGGCCACAAGTGAGACTACATTTGTGTAGTTAGATTTACTACATGATAAGAGGCATTAGGATTAACCCATTGTTTTACACCTGTGTTTTTGTTATAATTACATTGGCTACATTGGTCAAGTAATTCTCCCACACCCTTTGCGTTGTACTCATTTTTAGTACACGATACCCCTAGTACACCCCTCAGAGCCTATCTTTTCGTTTCGACCTTTAAGCATTTTACTTAAAGGAAGAATTTGTTACACCCCACTTAAATGTACACCCAAATCGCCTTAGCCTACCTTGTATGCACTCATTTTTAGTGCATTATTGTGACAACATTTGTTTAAACCCTAAGTTAATTATCTAATTGATTACATGGTTGCTAAGTCGAGTCATATCCTTGTACATATTGTTTTGGGACGATTGGGACTCATGGGTAAAGTACTAGTGTAATGGAGTAATGGGGAAGAACATCATTATTACCCCCATATGTGCTAAATATTTTAAAAGTACTCCAAGTGTTTCGATTATCTTAATTCGAGTCATTAGAATAGTTATTTGTAAAGTTATGTAAAAGTTCAAGTGTAAGGGGAATGCAACGCCCCTATGATGTATTATTTTGGATGGTAGGGCAAGAATGTATGAAAAAAAAAATCAAGAAAAATACAAAAAAATGAGAAAAAGAAAAGTAGAAAAAACATACGGACTACCATCCCGTTTCATTTTATGTTTGTTTTATGTTTTTGTTATTTTGTTTTTAGCTTAAGATTGAGTCTAGTCTTGGCCTAGCAACATTGTATAGTACATGTAATTAATCAAGATCTTTAACTCGCCACCAGTAAAATATCCCTTATCCAACAAAACCGTGTTTATCATATCCCTACACCTAACGTTATAACCCATGTAAAAGCCCTCTTTGATAGTTTATCTTAGGTGCTTACGCCTAGTGGAGGAGGTTTTTGATCCTTGCCCAAGCCTATGGTAATCTATTTGCTATGACAGGTAGTGAGAGATATTATCCGTTTTCATTTATGAGATTTATTTTGATGACACTTGAGAGATGTGAGTATCTAAACACTACTTGTGAGGTGCTAGTATGTAATCTCCGTGCTTATTATGATTAAAGTGGAACGACAATTTGTTGTAATTACTTTTATATTAGCGTTAAATGACCCCTAACTTGTATTTTGATTAGAATAAAAGCGCATTTGCTTGAGGACAAGCAAATCTCAAGTGTAAGGGTATTTGATGAAGCGAAAAGTGTACCGCTTTTAGGGGGTCATTTAAGCCCTAAATCGTATTTATTTGATCAAATATTGCCCTAAATCGTTCCTTTTGTCATTTTAGGTACTTTTGAGAAGAAATCTAGAAAAGGAAGCATTTTGGACGTTTTTGGAGCATAAAAGTGAAGAAAACGACAAAGTCTCAAAATTATGCTGGAAAGTACCTTTGACGGCGTCAGGGATTGTTCCAGACGGCGTCACGGCTTGGCAAAAAAGGTGGATATGAAAATTACTCATGATAAGCCAGAGAATTTTACAAGGGAAAGTCTGACAGCGTCACCCTTTGAAGTGATCAAGGTCGTCACGGTTTAAGCTAAAGAGGGACGGCGTCAAGCTCATTTCTGACGGCGTCAAGCTTTGATAAGCCAGAGCGGATTTTGGAGGTCTAAAAAGGGACGGCGTCAGGAAGGCCATCCGGGAACCCTAGACACGGCGAGGTGACGGCGTCAAGATCTATAACGTGACGCCGTCAGCCCTTAAACTCTATATATAGTTTTGCAATTTTTTGTCATTAGTGTGCAACTTTGTGAGGAGAAACCCTAAGACGAATTTCTGCCATTTTTAAGGGTTTTCATACCCTTGGATCTCCCATGTTTAATTGAAGATAAGTTATCACTTAATCAATCAATATGTCTATGTGTTGTTTGATTATATCTTGTTCTTGTCTTTTGATTAACATGCTAGGCTAGATTTATCTTGTGTTTGCTTAGATCTAATGAAACCTAACTATTGATTATTGGTTATTAGTGTATTATTAATTGTATTGGATGAATGTTTATCGATGTTAGGCTTAAGAAAACTGGCTAACTTCCTATACGGTAACTTGCTTGAACGTCTTAAGAAACATGAACCAATGCGTACTAAGGTTTTTATGGTTGTATTTAATGCATGAGCGAATTCTAGTGATCCCATGTTAGGAGCTTCCTAGTCGGCTCGACATAGGAGTGAAGTAGGAGCTTGTAGAGTTGGGGAAGTACGTACGCCACCCCACGATTGGTATTAAGGAATACACCCGTCATCCACGCAATTAATACACACTAATCAACCGGTAAAAGATAGTTAGGGAGTAAGGAAATCTAAGTAAACACATTTCTCTCCACATAAGTTTCACAACCTTTTTCATTTTCAGTTATTTTATTTTATTTGCATTTGTAGTTATTTGGGTTAGTTGACTAGCAACTAATTCCGCCCACTCCTTCAAACCCGAGATTTTACTTGCTTTCATAAAAAAATATAAAAATACAAAAAGAATCTTCTCTCACCCTTAGACCTAATTAGAGTAGTTTTTCAGTCCTAACGACACTATTCCCTGTGGAGAACGATCAATCCCCCGTACTTACCACTACACTATACTACATCGGTCAGGTACACTGCCTGGTGGGGTTGTAAGCCTCTTGAGATCCCTCGAGAAGTAAAACCTGTTGTAAGGTTGCAAAACCACGCATCAATGTGGCCTTAGCAACAAGACAAGTAAGGGCCTCTTTAGGAACAATCTTCTTCATATCAACATTGTACATGTTGCCCTTTCTTGGAACTTTAAGTTGATACTGACTTTCATCAGGAAGCTTAAAGTCTAGGGAAAGCACAAGACATTCAGTATCAGTAAAAAGAACCTTGTTATTTTTGTCACACATTTGTGAGACACTAAACAGGTTATACTTAAGCTCTTGCACAAAGTACACATCCTCAAAGTCTAATTTACCGGTTTTCAAGGTGCCTTTACCAATAATTCATCCTCCTGTTCCTCCCCCAAAGGTAACATATCCTCTATCCATTGGTTGAAAGTCTAAAAGATAGGGCATTTTGCCTTTCATGTGCCTGGAACATCCATTGTCTGCATAGCCTTGATCTTCATCATTATCCTAAAAATGTTCCTGCACATGAAATAAGGAAATTAGTTTCCTTGGGGTACCCAAGCCATCACTGACTTGGGTTTGCCTCGTGCATCAATATAGTCAAATCTTTTCAAAATAATTGATGCACCATTGGACTGGATTGGTCTCCAAATCCAACATGCTGATTCCTTTACAGCATTTGCCCTCTTATCCCTAGCATTGTTTGCAGAGTTGCCAATACTAACTGCTTGGCTAGCAGTACTAACTGCTGGCTTTGCAGTTTTAACCTTTGGTTTCCAAAAATTTTTTGTACCACTGCTTTCTTTTGAAAATGCCTTTTTGCAGTTTGTTGTGAATATTTGAAAGTTGGTTTTGCACTTAAAACTGCTGGTCTAGGGTAACCAATTTTAAAAGGTCTGGCAGTACTAAGTGCTGGTCGAGCAGTACTAATTGGTTTTGGGCCAGACTTTAATAAAAGTGCTCTGGGTGTCATTTTATTAGAATTAGGGTGAGTTAGAGACCTATTTGTGTTCACCTTATGACATGAGTTCCCAGTTACCCTGTTGTTCCCAGTAACCATCTTTCTACCTTGATGGTTATCACAAAAAGCCTCAAGGTGGTCAAAACTACCACAAGCAAAACAAGCCTTGTTTTACACAACAAATTCTTCACCTAGTTGGTGGGACTTGAGGTTATTCCAGTTCCTCTGGTTACCTCTTGGCTATTCTGTGGATCTATACATCTCACAGTATCTAACTGTTTTCCTAACTGGTTTAACATTTTATTTAGGCTTAACAGTTTCATTATTCACCACCTTAGGAACACTGGTTCTTTCTACTTTAACCACATCAGGTTTAACCTAATCTTCCTCATCATCAGATGTCCAGTCCTCAATGGTTGGAGCATCTGAATTCCTATCAGTGGATACCTTGTCCTCAGTGAGTGAAGTGTCACTTGCACTCTCAAAAGGTTCACTGACTTCTACAGATTTATCAGAAATTACATTCTTCTTTAGCTTACAACCATACTCTAACTTAGGTTGTTGGAATTCTGCTAAACCTGTATGCTCAAGGTCTATTCTTGGGGGTGTAGCCACTCCTCTGTGTGGAGGTGGACAAGTTTTATACCCCAACCGAGACGTAGCTTTATTAACTATCTGACACTCAATGATTTTGTTCACACCTTTTAATGTGTTTGAGAGGATTATAAAACACTTAGGATGTTACTCCCTTATGATGTGTTTATGATACTTTGAGTTGATGTAGTTAAGTATGCGGAATCTACTTAACCACACTTAGAAGTGTTTTGGTTGGTTTGATGTAGCCGTAATAATTGTATGAACAATGAACACAGAAAGTTTAACACCAAACGATTCAATATTATTCAATGATAATATGAGTTATCTTGCTATCACTAGGGTTACAATGACCTTGAATCTTAACAATGTACTTGACACACTTACAAAATGTATAACCTAGGATCTCCTTTTATAGACTTAAGGAGTCCTATACAAGATAAGTATTCTATCGTATATTTCTAACTAATTGTGATATACAAAAGATCTATTCACTACAAGAAAAATGGCTTTTTAGGACCCCCATAAGCGTCATAAAATGGTACTTTTTAGGACCTTTCATTTAATAGGACCAAGGATGAAAGCGTTTCATCTCGAGCGGTTGTAATAGGTCCAAAGCGTCCTAACCCTTATGAAACCAATTTTATGGTCGTAATATATGTCTATGAACAACACAAATAGCGTCCTAATAAAACCATATTAGGACACTTTTACATTGTTTTAACATGTGATTACCTACTTTTAATCTTTTGAAACACATAAAAACGTCCTAAAAGTATTGTTAGGACGCTTACGATGTAACATCATAGCTATTTTAGCAACCAAGAAAAGGGTCCTAATAACTCAAATAAGATTATGATACCAATTTTATGGTCGCATTTTACGTCTATAAACAACACAAATAACGTCCTAATAAAAACATATTAGGACACTTTTCCAATGTTCTAACATGTGGTAACCTACTTTTAATCTTTTGATACACATACAAGCGTCCTTTAATGTTAATTCTTAGGACGGTTATCATATACCATTATAGTTACTTTAACACCAAGAAAAGGGTCCTAATATCCCAAATACGATTATGAAACCAAATTTATGGTCGCATAATATGTATATGAACAAGCAAATAACGTCCTAATAACAACATATTAGGACACTTTTACAATGTTGTAAAACGTTGTTACCTAATTTTAATCTTTTGATACACATACAAGCGTACTTAAAAGATAATTGTTAGGACGCTTATCATATAACATTATAGCTAATTTAGGACCAAGAAAAGGGTTCTAACATCTCAAAGAAGATTATGAAACCAATTTTTTGGTCGTATAAAATGTCTATTAACAACCTAAATAACGTCCTAATAACAACATATTAGGACACTTTTTCAATGTTAAGTTAATTGTTAGGACGGTTAATAAGTTTAATAGGACAATTTAAAAGTCCTGACAAGTCATATGATAGTACGCTATTTTCACCATGCACACTATATTATTACGATATGAATAAAACATCAACTAAATATTAAATGAATAAAAGGAAATTGTATTTCAAATTACCAATTGTCATAACAAAAGCACTAAACATAAATAAGGTAGACAGAATCTAACATAAAGTCTGTTAACATTAAACAATACATTAACGCAACAAGAAGCTTAGTCCGTGGTCATCATGCATCATCTCTCTCAATCCTCACGGGCCACCTACAAATGAACACCCATGTATAAGCATTAAGGTCCATGTTAGTAAAATTATTGGTATCACAAGATTAACAAAGACATACCGAGATATAGGGACAAGGCCATGCTATGGTTGCACCAACAGAGTCTTCAATTGTGGTAAATAACCCATAGGGTCTCACCAAAATTTCATCTCTTTTTGTTGGTACTTGAACGTTTACCTCACACCATCCTCGTCCAAGCTCTGCACCACCAACAATATCATTTGGGTTCAAGCTCCTCAGCCATCCTTTTGCTACAGTCTCGGTTGAGTTTAGAATGCTTTTAAGGACAACTTCATCCCCGACCTAGATTTCAGTTTTCAACAAACATTTATCAATTTATAGTTAACACACATGTATTAGGTTAAACAGATGTAATACTGCAGGTATGGAGTTTCTGACTAACATACCATTTTGACTTTTTGATTTTGAACTTAAACTTTGACTTTAATGAAACTTGTTTGATCCGTATGCACTAATTATGATTATTTAAGCTATGATAACACTAATTTAAGATACATGAACAAGATTTAGACCAAGTGGGTGAGATTTGATCCTCACAGGTCCCAACAGTGGACTGTGAGAGTGAAGGTAATTTGATTTTGACTTTCTGTAGTTCAAACATTGGTTTTATAGTTTTACTGGTTCTAATATCACCTAAGAGGTCAGAGTGTGCAGATAAACAAGTGAAAAGGCAACTACCACAGTTGAAACAACACAGAACCAAACACCCCTTAATAACTGAGTTAACAAATTTAAAAGGCAAATGAGCATTCTAAATCATAATACTGATACATAAGCTTGTAGCCTAGGTTCATTAGCTATCAAAGATAAAATAAGCTATAACAACTAGAAAGGAACATACCCGTAAGCGTGGAGGTTCAGTGGTTACAACAGGAGAATGTTGTGATGTAAGAGGTGGAACAATGGAACTATCCGTCGACCCATTCTTCTCTGATAACTGGGCTCGTAACTTTTCATTTTCACTAGTAAGTTCTCCACATCTAGACTTCAATTCGTTGTTTTCTATATGAATTGCTGAACGACTTGGTGTTACACCCCAAACATCAGAAGCACGAACACCTAGACCATACATGCCTGCATCACCATTTCGATCTTTACCCATAACTGTAGAAAAAATATCATCTGGTCCAGGATTATCAATCGAACCGTTGGGCAGATTATCACTACGTCGTTTCATATCATCCTGCATTTTATATAAACATGAACAACATATAGGAAAAGCATGTATTACGGAACAAAGCATATTGTGTTTAACTTCTGCTATTAATACACTTTTGCAAACATAAAAGCATATTACTTACAATCGCTTTTGCAGTGTCTTCATTTTTGGTATTTCCATCTTTGTCAGCGAAGCATGCACTAAAAAGATCCAATCGAGTTGGATCTCGTCCCAAAGATGCCTGTATGAATAAAAAAAAAATGAATATTAAAAGTGGATATCGACAGGATACATTAACAATCCCACTTTCTCCATACACTTACCTTTAACTCTTCCCTTTTGCGAGCATAACTTTTTTTACCGGTTCTTTGGATCATCTTCTTTTTTGACCGATTCGCCTTGTTTTTTTCACTTAAACTCTGCAGCAGGAAATTAAAATATCATAATGGGAAATTAACTAATGTTATTTAAAGTGGAAGAGAATTTCACACCTTAGTGTTTTCTGTATTCCAATACTTCACAAGCTTCTTCCATTGTTTTTTTTGCACTTGCTTTGGCCTAGATTTTATTTGTTGCTTAACTGACAAAGACGGATCATGGTAGAGTTCCTTAACTCTTGCCCTCCAGTTCTTCACCTTCCGCCCAAATGACTGCAATATCCATTTTTCTCCAGCTTCCGGAATATCAAATTTTGTCTAAAAAATGTAATAGCTCACATTAGAAAACAAATACTTTATTCATTAACATACAAATTTAACATTGTGTACCTTTAAGAGTTCAAGCAAAGCTTTTTTTTTTTCGACGCCAACTTTATTCCATGGTTTATAAAGCGGACAATACTTTCCACTCCTTGAAAGGGTTCCCATGAAATGAGTCAGATGACTACTTTTGTCGTTAATAGGTTGTCCGTGTTCATTAACTAAAATAGGAATTCTATCCCCTTTTCCTTGGGCCCAAACTTTTGCCATACGTGTTGGTCCTCTCTTTTTATTGCTTACAATCCGACCTACAAAAAGTGAACATGATTTACAATAGATACGTATACATTTAAAATACTAAATAATTTGAAATGGAGGCAATATCTTAGCGTTGTTTTTTGTCTTGTTTTAATTTAACTTTATTATATAATCTACTTATATGACACAATATATGATATATGATTTTTAAAACGATGCAATAAAGTAGACCATGTTAACCTGTATCATTTCGAGCTTGTGTAACTACATGGTTTTCTTCATTTTCAGAAAGCTCAGCTCTAACCTCTTCTCCGACTAGATCATCGCCGTCATTTGTTAAATCGTTCACAATCTCCAAATCATCCTCATTCTCCAAATCATCCATGTATTTATCTACATCATCTTCTGAAGTAGCTTGTTCAATATCTTCATTCATAGGTATGTCTTCGATATCATCATTTTCAACATCATAAAGGTCTTCATTGTTATCTATATTAAAAAAAATAATAATAATAATAAAAAATAAAAAAAAAAAAGTAAGCACCGAAAACAGTTAACTGAATATACACTTAATAGTAATTTATTATCATATATATAGTATTTGAAATTTATAAATAGTTACCATCAGATCTCAAGTCACGCTCCCCGTGGTCATGATCGTTGTCAATTGCAACTAAGTTTCTCGAAGTTGCAGTTAATCTCCCTCTCTTGACAGAAGTTGGTTGATCATTTCTCGTTTGGACTTGGTCGGACTCTTGTACCCTACTACGTATTGCCCTCCCTGTATCAATCTGTTGTCCCTTTTGCGATTGAGATTCTGAAGATGTTAGCCCACTGGAGACATTCGGAGCACCTATTCGTTTTTTTGCTAAATTTTTATATCTAGTCATGGACTGTGGAGCAATGTATTTTCGATGCTGTTTCATGCAAGTAGAATTGTTAGAAAACAAACATAAAGAAAATATAGTAGCCAAATTTATTATTCGTACCTTTGTATTTTTTTGTCTAGCCGCTTCTTGTGGGTTATCTTCCTCAGCATTAACATGAAAGTCTGAACCAGACATATAATCTGCATCTTTCTCACCGGTGTCCGTTGGTTTCTTTTTCTTTTTCTTTGTGTTGTCACTCTGTACTAGACTTGTCAAAGAGTTAGCAATATTTTTCACTCCCAAAGCTTTTAATCTCTGTTGGTTTTCTTGAATATTTTTCCTTCTGGACATTTCATAATCATTCGTATTTCTCGTGGTGACTTGGCGTTGCATCCTGTTATTTTCCATTACATGTGCACAAAACAAATAAAATTATTATGAGATTGCAAAGAACAATAGTCATTTGAGAACAACAAAACTGAAATCAAATCACTATCTGTTACATGTTACAGAATGAAATACATTATCTACAAACAAAAATAGACGCAAATCCTTCGGTTACATGTCACAGAATGAAATACATTAGCTATAAACTGATATCAAATCACTATCACTATCACTACCCAAATCCTTTGACCCAACTTTACACAGGTATATCAACATTCATTTAAATTAAACAGGCCAACTAAAATACAACTTGTACCATATCTCAAATAAGCAGCACTTATGATCACATATGAGACTCATCAAACACACACTTAAGACTCATACCCGAACACAACTTGTACCCGAACCCACCATTTCACACACTTATGATCACTTATGAGGTCAACCAAACACATACCCGAACCCACAAATAAGCAGCACAAATAAGCAGCACTTATGATCACTTATGAGGTCAACCAAACAATGATAATACCAACCACATACCCGAACCCACCATTTCACACACTTAAGACTCATCACTAACAATGTATAACAATAACAATGTATAACAATGATAATACCAATAATAATAACAATAATAATAATAATAATAATAATAATAATAATAAGAACAACAATAATAATAACAATAAGAAAGGTTTCCATTACCTGTTGAGTCAGATCTTCAATCAAAAGTGAAAACCCACAATCTTGTTTTGCAGCCCACGTACTAGAACCCTAAAACGAAATTGAGATTTTAACCGTATGTGAAAAACGATTTCCATTAATAAAATCGAATCAAATACTTGATTTCCGAAAAGATATGCTTGATTTTCGCAGCGCCAAAACATTATTATTAATCCGAATTTTTCCCCAAAATTTTAAGCGGGTTTATGAACGTGGGTGGGTAAGTTTTCCACAAAATTTTGATATACTAGTGTATTTTATGAAATGTGTTTATATTTATTAAGCCTAAATTTTTAGCCTACTGTATGAATAAGCTAATTAATTCTAACCTATTTAGCTTAAATCAATTAAGTTGTCTTTTTAAAAGTTGTTTATATTTAGTTAAAAAGTATATAGAAAAAAGAAAATCGAAAAAAAAAATAAATGCCAAAAAACGTGGGGTGTGGGATTCGAACTCAAGACCTCTCGCTAGTATAACATGCGCGCACACACCACACCCCCTTCCCAAATGCTCTGGAGCACCAGTTCTGCTAGAGTCTCCGCTTTAATTCCTTTTAACCTTGTTTTTTTCGTTTATAGCTTATTTTCTTTTTCAGCTTATATTAGCTTATCCGTATAAGCTGTTTTGTCCTTTGTATTTTTCTTAGCTTTGTTATATCATAAAGTATTTTAGATAAAATTTTCAGATTTTTTAGATTAGTGTTAGTATTTATTTCGTATTTTTATTTGTAAAATAGTAATTAAATCATGATAAAAAATATAAAAGTCAAAAAAATATAATTCTTTTTTCTAAAATTTTCTTTTATCATATAGAACCTGTAAAAAATATAATCTTCCCCATAGTGTTTATATTTCATAAAATTTACGTTTTAACTTGCGCACGTACGTTATTTTTATTAATAACGCTCGTTTTTAGTTTTCTTTGTAGTTTTTTGTATACGTAAGTTTTAGATAACCGTTTTTTCTTACGTTTTTAGTCGTTTTTAATTATCTTTCACATTTTTTAGATAGAACTTATGTTTTAGGTTTTTAGATTTTCTAATTATTATAATAATAACTTTGTAAATATAGTTATTTATTTTATTTTCTTTTAATTTGCATTTAAGCCGTTAAGGCATGCAAATTCCCTCTTTGGGAATGTTTGTTTTATTTCATTTTATACGTTTACGTTTATTTTAATTTAAACGTACGTTTGTATATCTTTCGCGTTTTTAGATTTCTGATTGTACGTTTTTAACGATACAGCTGTGACAGAGCTATGACTATTCACATTCCTAGTGTTAGTCAATCAGATTCCTGTTTTTGTATATTCCATATCATTTCAACACACACATTCGTTATATTACATTTTACACACCTCGTTGGGACATAACGACCCGGGGATGCACTTTTCTGTACTCATGTACTTAACTCCCACGGATTTAAATTGCATTTTTCTCCCTTACGGTTTGACTTGTATGGTTGACCATTCACAAGTGGTTGGCTGATATAAAGATGACTGTAAGGGAGGAATCAATATCGTTATTCACGAGATCTTAAACGAATGAGCCGAGATGATATGATTATACATGAGATGTTAAACGAATGAGCCGAGATGATATCGTTATTCACGAGATCTTAAACGAATGAGCCGAGATGATATGATTATACATGAGATGTTAAACGAATGAGCCGAGATGATATCGTTATTCACGAGATCTTAAACGAATGAGCCGAGATGATATGGTTGTACACGAGATGTTAAACGAATGAGCCGAGATGATATCGTTATTCACGAGATGTTTAACGAATGAGCCGAGATGATATGGTTGTACACGAGATGTTAAACGAATGAGCCGAGATGATATGATTATACATGAGATGTTAAACGAATGAGCCGAGATGATATCGTTATTCACGAGATCTTAAACGAATGAGCCGAGATGATATGATTATACATGAGATGTTAAACGAATGAGCCGAGATGATATCGTTATTCACGAGATCTTAAATGAATGAGCCGAGATGATATGCTTATACCTGAGATGTTAAACGAATGAGTGGAGATGATATCGTTATTCACGAGATGTTAAACGAATGAGCCGAGATGATATAGTTATACATGAGACAATTTCCCAGAGGTAAACAACTAAATTATTTTCCAGATGATATAGTTAAACGAATGAGCCGAGATGATATAGTTATACGAATGAGTCGAGATGATATAGTTATACATGAGACAATTTCCCAGAGGTAAACAACTAAATTATTTTCCAGATGATATAGTTAAACGAATGAGCCGAGATGATATAGTTATACGAATGAGCCGAGATGATATAGTTATACGAATGAGCCGAGATGATATAGTTATACACGAGATGTTAAATGGATCGGTCTATCTGGTCATGGCCGTTATAGAGTCATAACAAAGGTAAACAACTAAATTATTTTCCGAGGTGTAACAACCGACAATTTCCCAAATTTTTATTCTACGAGCAAAATTAATTATTTTCATGTTTTTTCATACTTTTTCCTCAGTTTTCCTACGTCTTATAATTCTTAGTCGGTTTTTATACGTTTTAGTCCGTGTTTACACGTTCTCCGGCTGTTTAATCATGTTTTAGACCATTTCTACATGTTTTATATACGTTTTCCTCATTTTCATATCGTGTTTGTTCATTTGTATGCGCCATGTGGTGATTTTTGCAATGTTTTAAAAACCGGGTTTTTAATTAATCGATCCGGTTTTTACGGTGAAAAGGAATTTTAAACTTGAGTCTGGTTCCTCAAGCCTTTGGAAACTCTTCTTGATATTGTGGTGGATCTCTGACGTGATCACTGTGCATCCTTCCATCCGCAATTATGATTCTGTTATCAATTAATTCATCTCACAGCCACATATTATCTCTATATATATACCCATTTGATAATCTCTCTTAACCCTAATCTAATCTCACAGCCACCAAACTAATAACCCTAATCCCAAATGGCAGAAACCCCAAATTTGGATGAAATGAAGGCAGCCACAGAGACCGGGAAACTTGCTGATGCTTTCAAAGTATTGATATTGCATGAGAAAGTCGAAGAGAACAACTTCATTGCTCGTATTGGTGAAGAGAGCAGTCAACTGAGAGAGGTCATACAGAAAAAGTCGAGGACCATTGATGAGGTTGCTCTAAACTTTTCTCGTTTCCATGTTGTTGCTTCTACAGGTCACGATTGTTTGATGGAAATCCAACAATGTAATCGTAGGAAGCTTGATTTGATGGCCCAGCTACTGTTGCTCTCTCGTCGAAGCTTGGAGTTGAAGGATCAGTTGGTGGAGAGGATTGAAGAAGCTGAATCTTCAGATGACGAAGATTAGTATCTTTGGTCTATTTCTTTTGTGTTTTGGGTATCATCAAGGGTAGATGTTTGTGGTGTGTGGATGTTTGTGGTTTTAGTGTTTGGTGAATGTACATGAATGGTTAATGTATTTTGTAAATGAATATTATCTATGAATGGAAGATCAGTTAACATTTTATATCTATAAATATTTATTTCTTTTTAACATTTTTTTTTTTTTTTGGAACATTGACTTTCATTGTAAGTCATCATAAACATAAGCAAATACCGGATCTAACCTGCACCACTTGCTGATTCCACTCCAAACACCATAAGCGAAGCCACAATTAACCATCAAATGGTCCAAATCCTCATTCGCCAAGCATGAATGTTAACCCGCAACGGAACCCAAGCTTCCCATTTAAAATTAGTTTCCCTCGTCCCATCTCTATCTTTCGTTAACCCAACCTTCACCCTCATCTCAATCAATTCACATCCGACAACCGGAAATCAGCAACATCATCAAGAGCAGGTAATACCTCATAATTAAAACCCTAATTGTTTTTGCTAAATTTTTATGAAACAAAATCTGTGGTTAATTGAATTAGGCTCCCTTTCTTTTTGTTGAAATTATATTTGGTTTTATGTGGTTAATTGAATTAGGTTTAAGATGGATACGAGTTGGATGTCTTTACCAAGATTTACCAAAGAATATAAAAAAGGTCTTGACGACTTTCTTGATCATATATTTTATAAGGAGGGTAAAAATGGACAGATTTCATGTCCATGTATTGATTGTAGTAATCAGATATGGGTAGATCGGGCGGATGCTAGAACACATCTGCTATGTGTCGGGTTTATGAAAGGTTATACAATTCCACCTTTCAGTTCCAAATCAAGTGATGCTCCAATGTTGGATGCTGAAGATGACATGCAAGGGTTGGTGAATGATGCCTTCCATCGGTTTGGTGTTGACACACAAGAAGATGACATGGGAACACAAAGTGAAAGTATGAGTATGCCAAACCTAAAGGCGAAAAAATTTTATAAAGTGTTGGGAGAGGCAAAGAAACCACTATATCCTGGGTGTAAGTTATCAGTTCTTTCTTTTATCATTAGACTATTTCATGGTAAGTGTGTTGGGAAATGTAGTGATAATGGTTTCAGCATGATGCTGGATACAATGAGGGAAGCCTTCCCCGATGCTTCTATACCGAAGTCATTGTATGAACTAAGGAAGATAATTCGAGAGTTGGGACTTAGTTATGATAAAATTGATGCATGTCCTAATGATTGTATGTTGTACTGGAAAGAAAACATTAATAAAACGGAATGTGATATATGCCATACGTCAAGGTATAAAGCAAGTGAAGATGATTCTGCAGATGGGTCAACCACAGCTGATACATGTAAGAAGATTGGAGCAAAGGTGTTGCGTTATTTTCCGCTCATACCACGATTGCAAATGTTATTTATGTCATCTAAAACAGCCGCCTCCATGAGATGGCATGAAGAGAGTCGCACGAAAGATGGTTACTTGAGACATCCTGCAGATTCCCCAGCATGGAAAACATTTGATTTTAAGTATGATAAGTTTGCCAAAGAATCTCGTAATGTCAGGCTTGGTTTAGCGAGTGATGGGTTTAACCCTTTTGGAACAATGAGTGTTTCTCATAGTACATGGCCTGTTGTTTTGACGCCATATAATCTACCTCCTTGGATGTGCATGCAGAAACCTTATTTCTTTCTAACTTTACTTATACCTGGCCCATCTACTCCTGGGAATAACATAGATGTCTATATGGAACCGTTAGTGGTTGAGCTACAGGAGTTGTGGGATCTTAAAGGAGTAGACACTTATGATGCATCAACAAAAAGTAACTTTCGGATGCGTGCTTGTTTGTTATGGACGATCAGTGACTTTCCTGCTTATGCAAATTTATCCGGATGGAGCACCAAAGGTAAAATTGCATGTCCTAACTGCCATAAACATACAAAATCAACACGCTTGACTCATGGCAAAAAAGAATGTTTTATGGGACATCGTCGATATTTGCCTACTGATCATGCTTTTAGAAGAGATAAAAACTCTTTTGATGGCACAGAAGAACAAGACAGGCAACCCCGTGGCTTAAGAGGACAAGAAGTACTTGATGAGTTAGATGGTTTTGAAATTAAATTTGGAAAACTTGTTAAGAGCAACCCAAATTTACCTTTTAATTGGAAGAAGAAAAGTATTTTTTTTAAGTTACCGTACTGGAAACATAACTTGCTACGCCATAATCTAGATGTAATGCATATTGAGAAGAATGTTTGTGACAGTGTCCTTGGAACGCTAATGAATCTAGATGGGAAGACCAAGGATCATATAAAAGCACGCCTAGATTTACAAGAAATGGGCATTAGACATGAACTTCATCCTATAGTTCAAGATAACAACAAAGTTTATTTGCCACCTGCTTGTTTCTCAATGGATAAAAAAGAGAGAGATATTTTTTGTCGTGTGCTTAAGAAGGTGAAAGTTCCAGATGGTTATGCAGCTAACATATCAAGATGCGTAGAGTTAAAACCTCCAAAAGTGTTTGGACTTAAAAGTCATGATTGCCATATTTTGATGCAGCAGTTGCTTCCCATTGCCTTGCGAAATGTGTTGCCTAAGCACGTGCGCTATACTGTGATGAAGCTATGTCGTTACTATAAACAATTATGCTCAAAGGTTCTTAATCCAAATGATTTGGTTCAAATGGAAACCGAGATTGGAAAAATACTTTGTGATTTAGAAAGGATTTTTCCGCCATCATTCTTTGATGTCATGGTTCATCTTTCGGTTCATCTTGCTTCAGAGGCCAGATTAGGAGGGACAGTTCATTACCGTTGGATGTATCCAATCGAGAGGTGCACATTACTATTTTACGTGCGAAACAGGAATAACCCGGAGGGTTCCATTGCAGAAGGATATCTAGCTGAAGAGTGTGTGTCGTTTTGTTCATTGTACTTATCCAGTGATGTTGAGACCGTACATAATAAGACAAGTCGAAATGATGCTGACGATGGTTATGAGGATGTTTTACCTATCTTTTCTATGGCGGGTCGACCGATTGGTGCTACAAAGGTAGAAATAATGGACCTTGACATTTTGGCTAAAGCACATTCATATGTGTTGTTCAATTGTAGTGAAGTTGATGAATTTCGAACGTAAGTAATTATATTAGTTGTGAGTTTCATACATTATATAATACGATTAATAGTTGTCGTTGTTATCATCATTATCATCTGTTAACACTGCAGTGAACATCTGGCGATGGTTCAACATGAAAATCGGAGAAAACGTAAGCGTGACATTCAACGTTTACATAGTGAGACTTTTGAGTCGTGGTTTCAAGATCATGTAAGGAATATACACAGGTTTATTACTTTTGGAAAATAATTATAACGACATAGCATTTTCGACCTACTAATACACGTGTGTATAACAAAACAATTAACACATCTTGCCTTTGTTCAGGTTGAGGAGCTACATGCTAGAGGGGATCACAGAATCACAGAAAGTCTAAGGAACTTGGCAAGTGGTCCATCTGAGTTTGTGAAAAAATATAGGGGATTTATCATAAATGGTTTCCTATTTCACACAAAATATGTAGAACAGAATAGGAAAACACAGAATAGTGGGGTTATGCTTCAGGCCATGACAAACAGTTTCTCGAGTGCTACAGATAACAATCCTATCGCGGGAGATGTAACTTACTACGGGGTTTTGAATGATATCATTGAGTTGGAGTATGCTATTGACAAGAAAGTAGTTTTGTTCGATTGTGATTGGATTTCGAATGGTTCAAGGAAAAAAGAAGATGAAAACGGGTTTACTCTATTGAATTTTGAAGGATTGAAGGCTCATAACGAGCCTTTTATACTAGCTTCTCAAGCACAGCAAGTATTTTACGTTGCAGATAGTGTTGACAAAGGATGGCAAGTTGTGATCACGCCAACGCCTAGACATGTTTATGACATGGATGAACAAACAATTCTTGATGATGTGGAAACACATTTGCAGGGTGACTCATTTATGGGTCCTCAACATGACGAAACAATGGATATTGAATTGGTTAGAGGTGGTTTCGATGGAACCGTTGTGGACAACAATGACTTAGTTATTGCCGATGAAGAAGATCCAGTTGAAGAAGCTTCATGATTTCAATTAGGTAAATAGTAATAATCCCTCTTTTTATCTTCTTTTGTCATTTAACAGTTCTTATTTCCCCTATTGTGGCTTAGTTGTCATTTTAGTGTATTATTAGTCATCTAGTTTGCTTTAAATTTAGGTAATTTTAACTTTTTAGCTAGCTACTCCGTACTTTTTAGAAGACCAACATAATAACTACACACCCTCATCACTATTTTTATGGTTCCACTCAATTACTAGAATAGATCTGATAATTTGCATGTTTCTACTTATTTTGATGTTCATTAGTTATATTTGATATGATTTGATGCTTGTTGTTCATTATTGAATCATATATTTGAATATTGGATTTGACTGTGGTGATTTGATTCAATCTGAGTTCTGAATTTGCTGAGTTGTTGTTGTTGTTTGCTGTTTAACTGAGGTTGTTTGATCATATGGGACTGAGTTGGGTGATTATGGTTGATGTTTGTGGAATGATTAAGGTTGAGTTAGTGTAAGTCAGTGGTAAAAGGGGTGTTTGGTTTGCGCTAAATTTATAGGTTAGTTTGCTTGATAAGTTTTGGAATCTGCATAAACATAAATAGTTAAGGTAATATAGGTTAGTTAAAGTCAGTTGGGTTGGTAATATAAGCAGAAAGTCAAAATCATCTTTGATCTCTCATAATCAGCTTAGTAATTTGATTCAGTAGGCCATATTAGATTTATAGGTTCAAATCTAGTTAACTTAGCTTAAATTAGTTCAATTACAGCTTAATATAACTAGTATAAGCACTTAGGAGTAGTATAATTTGGATTTAGTCAACATTTGTTCAAAAATCAAAAAGTCAAAAAGTTTCTTATTGTCTGTTTTGGTCAGGATTTCAAAGAGGTGCACAGGCCTCATTTTTTATTCAAAATACAATTGGAAAGTTGTTTTGAAAATTATTCCAGGTTGTTTTCAAGTTGCAAAAAGAATTTTGAAATTTGGAATTGATTTAAGCCTTTGAAAGTGCTTTTGAAATTGAGTGTTTGCTGAATAGTTCCCCTGTATCACAGTTGTTAAGCCTATTTCACAAGCTTGCACAATAGAGAGTAGACACATAAGCTAGTGATTTCTTGGAGGTAAAACATTCCTGAGGTGATAAGCTTTCCATAGCAGCTTTTGGATTTCAATTTGGTTAAGTATTAAGCTCTCTAGGAGCTTTTGAAAAAGGTTTATTGTCTGGTCAGCATATGCTTAAGCTGATAAGTACTTTGATTTAATTTGGAGTTTGCTTGGGTCTCATCAAGTACTACTTTGGGTATGGGTCAGTTTGGGATATTGTGTGTTGGTATCATATGGTTTGGGTTATTGTGTGTTGGTGGGATATTGTGTATGGGTCAGTATGGGTCAGTTCAGGGTACTCGAAAGTATCTTGTGAACTGGTGATTAGATTTTTGGCAGCTTTCGACACTGTTAATCTTGGTGTTTGTTGCTACAACATGTGTTATGATTGCTATGGTTCTCCCCCTGTTGGTATCTCAGATCACTGGAGTTACGGTATGCCTCTCAATGCTCAGTGCTCAGGCTTTGGTTCTAGATATTTTGATAATGTTTCTACCTTCATCAGTTGGGATATAAACAGCAAGGGGATTTTTGGGTTTATGGTTTCTATGGGATCTCTCAATTCAGGTTATGCCAATGTATCTTGTGAGCTGATGATTAAGATTGTCACTATTATTTTGATGGCTCACAGGTCTCAAGATTATATATGGTTAAGGGTAAAAATCAATAGGGATGCTGCTCAGATGTTGATCCTACCTGGTCATTTTTTGGTCTGCAATTTTCAATGTGTCATTTGTGCTGAGAAGTTGTGTCTACTTGGACTTCTTTTGGCCTGCAATTTTGAATGTGTCATTTGTAGCTGTGTAGATAGCTATGATGGGTATTGTAATTTGCTTTTCTTAGTTATTAGCAGTTTCAGTCATTGCCTTTGTTGGGGGTTGTCCAACATGGCTTATGTTTGTATCCTGTTCTTGGAGTTGTCCAACTACAGCAGTTATTGATTTCCTAGGCAAGAGTTGGTGTTGATAGGGGTTGTCCTATCACATTCCCTTCTCTTGTGCTTTCCCCTGTATATTCCATCTTTTTTTTAATATAATTTACCTTTAAAAAAAAAAAAAAAAAAAAAAAAAAAAAGACTTTGTACCATCTGCACTGCTATTCTTGTTGAAAGCAATCAAGTTAGAAAACTCATGAGCACCAGATTACTAACATAAAAGGTGCTAGCCAAATTCAGTTGGAGAAATTTTAATTTTTTTTGAATACTAATTTAACTAAGTATTTTTTACAAGGTAGATGGAAGAACTTGTCAAGTCGGTTGACTAGTTAGAAAAGCATTAGTCACCTGATATGCATTTTTAAGTGTATGAGTTTATAGTACACACCTAAGTAAGTCATATGTATTGCACATCATACGTTCTTGCACCAGATGCAATGTCGTATTACACTATCACATAATAAGGAGTGTTCTATTATGGCGTATGATAATAAAACCACAACAAATAAGCGTACTATAAAGGTTAATGTTAAAAGACACAGGTGTCAAGGGTCCTATTAATTTTTGTTAAAATAAAACTTTTGCAACTAAGCGTTCTATAAAACTGAATAAGCGTTATAAAAAGCGGATATTTTACGACTCTAAAAAGATGTGCCATATTATGGTGTATCATAAAAAAACCATTATGAATAAGCGTTCTATAAAGGTTAACGTTATAAGACGCTATTGTCAAGGGTCCTATTAACTTTTCTTATAATAAAAAAACGTTTGCGAATAAGCGTTCCATAAAACCGATGTTTTATGCCTCAAATATCAAGTGTCCTATGATGGTGTATCAATCTATGGTACCCAAGTATCAACTGTCATATTAACTTATGTTTTAATAATACATTTGCGAATAAGCGTTCTAAATAATTAATGTTTTATGACTTATGTATCAAGTGTCCTATTATGGTGTATTGTAATAAAACCATAATGAATATGCATCCTTTAAGGGTCCTATTAAGTTTTGTTATAATAAAACTTTTGCAAATAATCGTTTTAAAAAAATGATGTTATATGACTCAAAAATGAAATGTCCTATTATGGTGTACAATAATAAAACCATTGTACATAAGCGTCCTATAAAGGTTAACGTTATAATACCCACGTGTCAAAGGTCCTATTAAATTTTGCTATAATAAAACTTTTTGTGAATAAGCGTTTTAACTAACTGATGTCTTATGACTCAAAACTCAAGTGTCCTATTATGTCTTATTAGGTTATGTCATAATAGGACATCTAGTGATCAAGTGTCGTATTACACTATCACATAATGGGACACCAACAACTAAATGTCTTATAAAGTAATTTATTAGGATCCATATTTTAAGCGTCCTATTAAGGTTATGTCATAATAGGACATCTAGTGATCAAGTGTCGTATTACACTATCACATAATGGGACACCAACAACTAAATGTCTTATAAAGTAATTTATTATGATCCATATTTTAAGCGTCCTATTAAGGTTATGACATAATAGGACATCTAGTGATCAAGTGTCGTATTACACTATCACATAATGGGACACCAACAACTAAATGTCTTATAAAGTAATTTATTAGGATCCATATTTTAAGCGTCCTATTAAGGTATATGATAATAGGACCCCAAATCATCGACCATCCTATTATATAACTTTTTAGGACATTGCCTAAGTAGCAAATATTTAAAAAGGACCCTAAATGCTCATATGTCCTATTAAACAGTTTTTTAGGACTCCATTATCATAGCGTCCCACACAAAGGGTCCTAAAAAGCCACTTTTGTTGTAGTGATTCCATACTTATCCTCTACAATATCGTATAAAACAGTTATCCATGCAACAATACCTTCATTATAACTAGCAGTACTAACTTGGCAGTTTGTTATGTTAGCTATACTTCAGCAGTTCTTCAGTTTATACACTAACAGTTGGTACTGTTAGTGCAATTCTCCCAGCAGTACTAAGTCAGAACATTTAATTCCCAACAATCCTCCCCTAAACTTGTGATTTACCCCAAATCAAGTTTCTCTGAATTAAATGCATACCATTGAGGATTGTGAGGACTCTTCCAAACAATATCTTCTGAACTTTGTATCTTCAGCCTACTGATAGATCTTCTTTGCTAACTCCCTTGTCATTTCTGATTCTTCTTATACCTTAAGTTTGGAAGCTAGCATAACAATCAAAGTTCCTGCCCTAAGTGGATAGTCCTTCTCCACCAGCATGTAAACTTCTACTCCTGCTTTAGTAGAAACCTGATGAACACCACATTTATCAAATAACCTCCAAGTAGTAGACAAATCGTGAGCTTGGAATCTCTATAGTGAATCATTTGCATCTGGCTCATATAGGCTTTTAAGCTCAACCCATATTTCCTTGTTCTTGTCATCTGTAGGATCTGCAAATCTAATCCTTTCTTGAACTAAGCTCCACAGCTTATCCAAATCTTCTCTATCATAGGCTTTATCATATCTTCAAAGAACTTATGAACTTCAGATTTTCCTCCTACCCTGATGATCTTCCACCCCTTGATTCTTCCATCTGAACACACTTCCCAGTCAATAATAGGATGCTTGGCTTGAAGGGGATCAACATTGAGAGCTTCTGGGACTACTACCATCATTCCATGTATATGTTCATCAGTCAATATCTCTTCTTCTTTCTCAGCTTATTCTTCCTCAACTGTTTCATCCTGCTTTTCTTCTTATATCATTTGTTCTTCTGCAAGTTCTTCTTGAACTGATTCATCTTCAGTTCTTTGTTTCTTGGAATCTCCTGATTCCAATAACTCTGCTCCTCTTTTCTCACCCTCAATGGATTCAGTCTCAATTATTGCACTTTCTTCGAAAGGCTTCTGAATTCTTGTATAAGCTTCAATGTAAGCCTTCTGAATGTCTTCATGAGACCTTCCTTTAAAGTAACTTTCCTTCCAGTAATCCTGATGTTTCAATAAATTCTTCATATACCTTAACTGTTCACTTCTTGAAGGAATCCTCTTCTTATAAGCTTTCTTTTTACTTTGCTTCTTTCTGATCTCCTACAATAAGTCATTGAGGGCTGATTCTTGTTCTTCACTGGTGAACTTAGATCTTTCTTCTTCTTGAAGTTTTGCAGCTAATTCCTTATCAGAAAGAATCTGAGCATCTCTTTCTTCTTCTTCAGTCTAAAACTTTCTTTCAACCATAAATGCTGCCAATCTTTCTTCCTTGGCTAATCTTTCTTCTTCAGCTACCCTTTCTAACTCTTCTTCATGAAATTTCTGAGCTAGTTCCTCATCTAGAGTAATCTGATCTTGTTCTATTTGGATAACTTCTTAGAAGATGGTTCTTCTTCTGTCATAATTTATTTACCCTTATTTGCTCTTGAAATCTTTTGTCTCCTTGTGTATACTGCAGTAGCAGTACCTTGTGAACCATCAGTACCTTGATCCGGAATACTAGCAGTACCTTCAAATGCACTACCAGTACCTTTTATAAAGCCACCAGTACCTTGATCCATTTGTTTTGTTTGCCTCCCCTGAGTATCATACTCCTCTTGAACCAAAGACATGTCAGGATCTTGATCTATCTGGGCAATCTTCCTCCCCTGTTTGGAAGATTCCTCACCTTTATCTGTACCCTGATCATCTGATGAGCTTGATGAAGAAGATGAACTGGTTGATTCCACCACTTGTGCTGACCTTTTCCTTTTAAGTGTCTTCACTGTATTCTCCAACTTCTTCACTTTTAAAACCAGTTTAGTGTAGACTACTCCAAAGTTTTTCTTGTGACTTTTGAGCTCAGCTTCCAAAGTGTTCACCTTCTCAGACAATTTTGCACATAAATCCGTCAATTCTTTTAGTTTCTGACTGCCCTCAGCACTTCCTGATGTGTTACCTTCAGGTAGAGGTGCATCATGGGGCAAAGACTCATAGTCCACCATATGGTGAGTTTCTGAGCCACCCATAGTTTCCATTTGGCTTGGGATTCCACCAGGAGTACAAGGTACTGCTGGTGTTGCCATGGATTAAGTCTTAGGTGTGTTACTTCTGTCATGTCTAGCTTCTAAGCCTGAGACAGTAGAAGCAGCCCTTTCTATACTGACATAGTCAGCCTCATCTACTACATTGGGAGGGGTAGGAACTCTGTGCTGAGGTACATCAGAGTCCCGTCTGGATAAAGACCTATGTGTTGATGAAGCTGGTTGTGAAGATGAATGTTCTGATGTTGTGGGTGTGTGTTGGGAGTCAACTGGGCTTGTTGATCCTTCACCCTGTGCTTGTAGCATAGTATCAAAAAGCGGAACTGCTTCCCTAATGTACCCTCTTGAATCCATTTTCATGTTACTAAAAAGTTTTTGGGTAAGTTTGGGTGTTGGATAAACAGTTTTGTGTGGAAGCAATTGATGTTTCCTCATGTTCAAAATGGTTTGGATGAACCTGGGATACATCAAAAAATTTGACTTGCTATCAACATTTTTAACCATACCTTCAAAAATGAGTTTTGAAAAATTGAAGGTTCTGTCAGTAGCCAAGCAAATGAGAGCAGTTGCAATATTGCTATTGAACTGTTCCATGAGGTTTTCTTAGGAATAAGACAGTGAAGGATGGTATGAATCAAAAATCTCCATTGAGGGGCAAAACGACTCTTTTGAAAAGTTAAAGCTTGTGGTTGAGTGTTATACCCCATCCTGGTTAAGTTTTCAAAAATCTCAATGTTTGGCATAGCACTAATACCATTCTCATCATTCAACTGGAGATGCCTCCTGAGTGATGATTCAGTAATAGTGATAGATTTACCATCCACTTTAGCATTTAACTCTTTGTCACCATTTTCAAATGTTTTGACAGTGGCAGTCTGTCAAAATTTTTTGATGTGGGAGACATAGATAGTTGGATTTAAGAGTAAAGAATACCTTATGTGAGTACCATTTAAAAAGTCCACTATCTGATGAAAAGTAACATCATCCTCTGCTTTTTCCAAGAAAGCGACCACGTTGTGTTTGTCAACAAAGGATAAAGTAGCCATTATTTTTCAGTAAAAGATGATTTGACTGCTGTGAATAGTGTAATTTTAGGGTAGAAAGTAGAAGAAGAAAGTGAATTGAGATATTATGAGAGGCTTGTTAGGGTTTCTATTTGACCGAATTTAATCAAAAGATAACTTTTAATTGAAGATAAGGTTAATATAATAGATTAAAAGTGAAAATATCTAAATAGGAAAACCCTGGAAATAAGGAATTGAGCAGTAAAAACCTCAACTGACTTTCAACGGCTAATTTCAAAAAGCTGTTATTTCGCACCAGTACTAACGACTATCCAGCAGTACAAACTATGCCTACCAGTACTAACTTTAAGCTTGGCTATACAAACTTTTTGGAAAATTTTGACTCAGCAGTATGAACTCAATTTTGATTAAAAACCATACTGGTACCAACCATTTTGAAGGGATTAAGTGTAAAGACAGACACTAAATCATGATTTCGGTTTAATGCAACCTCTGGTTGTGTGAGAACCAATGTTTTCAGTTATAAATAACTGCCTGTGATCAGATAAACTCATTCAAAGAGCTTTCTTGACAGGGTTTCCAGCTCGTGGCAGTTGTTGCCTCTAACACAAGTGTTAGATTCACGTTTGCTCGCTGGTACCAGATGTCCTTAGACTAACTCATTATACAAAAGTATAAAATGATAGAAAGTGAGTTATGTCAGTTACTGTCTGACTAACTAAGCCATCAATTCAATATAAAACATCATAATAAGATCTCAAGAAAGAAGTTTTAAAGAATCAATTAACTTAGGTATAAACCTCTGTTAATGAATTCCCAAAATATGTCCATCATCAACCTATTATGTCAGCAACTGAACCACCATCTGCTGCTCACACTATGCACTTGTAATTCCTTTGTGCTTAAACCATACCTGCAATTGTTAGTCCAAAACCAAGAAAACAATGTGCAAAGCACTTGCTTCATAACAGTATTAACAAATGACTAACAGTTCTAACAAAAACAGACCAAATTTGTACTGACAGTACAAATTATACAAAGCAGTACTAATTGACAAACCTAGCAGTACAAATCTAATTTATGTACAAAAACACACAGTTTGAAAACTTTAAGGGTTAAGCATTCCAATACTTGCTACCAAGTATTGAAACCTTCCTACATCAAAGGCTTTTGTGAGAAGATCTGCAAAGTTATGATCAGAATCAATTTTAACCACTTGAATTAACTTTTTCTCATTGAAGTCTCTAATAAAATGATGCCTAATTTCAATTTGTTTTGTTTTAGAATGTTGTACTAGATTTTTAATAATGCATATTGTACTGCTATTGTCAATGTATATCATGGTGTTCAGAAAATTATACCCATAATCAAGCAGCTGATTTTGAATCCAAAGCACTTGACCACAGCAACTTGCAGCAGCTACATACTCAGCTTCAGTTGTAGAAGTTGCCACAATTGTCTGCTTCTTACACTGCCATGATATAAGTCTGCAACCAAGGAACTGACATCCACCAGTTGTTGATTTCCTATCCAGGCTTTCACCAGCATAATCATTGTCTAAATATGCCACCAAGTCAAAAGGTGATTCCCTAGGATACCACATACCCAACCTAGGTTGACCCTTAAGATATCAAAAAATCCTCTTGACAGCAGTTAAATGAGAAGCCTTGGGAGTGACTTGTAACCTTGCACAGACACATACAGCAAACATGATATCTGGTCTTGATGATGTAAGATACATCAAGGACCCTATCATCGATTTGTAAGTGTGTACATCCACACATTCTCCATCAGCATCTTTAAGCAATGGTTTTTCTGGATCAATAGGTGTGCTTGCCACTTTAGAATCATCAAACTGAAATTTCCTTAGTATCTCAGCCACATATTTATCATGGCTGATAAATATGCCTTCAGTTGATTACTTCACTTGCAACCCCAAAAAGAAGGTAAATTCCCCCATGGACCTCATCTGAAACTTATCATGCATAAGTTTCTCAAATTTCAAGAACATATCTTTTCTTGTGAATCCAAATATCATATCATCCACATAAACCTGTACCAGCAAGATATCCTTCTTGTTCTTCTTAATGAATAAAGTCTGATCTATCTTGCCCCTTTGGAATCCATTCTCTAACAAATAGGAAGCCAAAGTCTCATACCATGCCCTTGGAGCTTGATGTAGACCATAAAGAGCTTTCACAACTTTGTACACCTTTTCAGGATGTTTTGGATCAACAAAACCAGGAGGTTGTGATATATACACCTCCTCTTCATATTGAATGATTAAACGAGTAACTTATCTTCAATGAAACATAGGTTTTGAAGGCTCAAAAACCCTTACAAAAGCTGCCAAATTCGTTCTTAAACCCTACTCCAAGATGTTACCCAAAGATGTCTCATCCATAATGAAAAACAAATGAAAATATATATAGGATTACAACTCCACCCTGACGCCGTCAGCTTGCCGTAGTTAGGGTTTCATCTTGTGCAATCCGCCGTTATGACGGCGTCACCTTGTAACACTTGACGTCGTCACCTTTAGTCTAACGCCGTCCTCTTGTAAAGTGTATGGACCGTCTCTTGTTAATTTAACACGTGACTCTTATATCCAAATAACACCTGACGCCGTCAGGTTGTAGATCTCCAGAATTTGACTGAGGCATCTCTTGTTAAACTTGAACCAAAAATCCTGCTTAATCAACAAGTGACGGCATCACGTTGTAGCTTGTGACGTCGTCAGAGCTCCAGGTCTGACAGGTTTTCGCGACTTCGTTGTTTTCTTCACTTTTTCGTCCAAATACGTCCAAAAAGTGCCGATTTTCAGATTTCTCGTCCCAAGTACCTAAAATGCAAAAAGAAATGATTTGAGGCAATATTTGATCATATTAATATGATTTTGGGCTTAAATGACCCCTTTAAAAGGTATCAAATAAATCCTTATCAAGCGGGATCGAGTAGATTGAATAATCTAAACTCGAATAATATAAGAAAAATTCTCACGAATATTACAAATAGTTGTAAAATTTGAAGTAACTTTTATAAAATAAAATAAAAAGAAAATGTAGTAAAGCAATTAACCAACTTTAAATACGAAATAAGTCCCATATAAATTGTTATGTATTTCTTTGATTAGAAATATTACTTTCTAGAGTGGTGTTGGTGTTGTTTAATGTGTTTGGATATAGCAAGTCACCACATGAGCGGTGCTCGTTTAGTTTGGTTATGTTCGGATTTGAAAAGAAACCGCAAGAGTATGTTTTGTTTTGTTTTGTTTTGATTCTCGGTAAAAAGGTAAACCACTAGGGGTGCTCTTTTCCAGCTTATGTTTCCGCTTATTTTTCCAGCCTATTTTCTACTTATTTTGTAAGCTTAAAAGGGAGCGTATGTTATTCATTTATTTCAGTCACGAGGGTGTTTGTTTTTGGGTTTGCGAATCAACCGGTAATCACAACTCACAAGGGTGCGTTTAGTTTGGGTTGCGGTGGGCTCAGCAGCCCACAATTTAATTAGGGTGCATGTTACTTGTGTTGGACTAGGCCGAAGCCCAATATTCAGTTATAGGACGCGTTTGGATTTGGTTAACGAGATCGGCTTTGAATCGCCGCGTTGCGGCGAGGCGACGAATATTTGTGTCGTTATTGCTAGTGTAAATTATAGAACATGTATAAAAATATCATTATCTATACTATGTTTGTTTATACAGTCAGTAAAATGATGGTGCACTGACCAAATGAATAAAAAAGCTAAGTTCCATTATATCGATAGTGACAAACATCAGATTACACAAACAACCAATATCCAAAAACTATTAGAAAACCCTAGCGTTTTCCAGAAGCTAATTGGCACAGGCAGAAGACGGAATAAGGGATTGTCCACTTTACTGGCCCGAAGAGCAGTGGCGTTGAGCACGGACGGAGACTCTCCCGCCCCTTCGACAGCAATTCCTCATCCATTTCGCTACATAGGTCCAATCTGCTCTTCACGAATAAAGACAAACCAACACGAAAACGATAAGCTTGACAATGACACGAAGGATGAAGGATAGCATACAACGAGGTTTTCATAAAGGTTGACGGAAGGTGTTTGACATCTATATAATAGTAGAGTCATGACTAAAGAAATAGACATGAACAATGAGTGACATTTTAATTTGCATTTCTCTAATTAAAAATACTTAAACGTTTCGGACGAAATATTTAAGCTGTCACATCTACTTAGAGAGGTATTAGATTAGTATCTAACTATCTCTTTGACAAAGGAGTGGATTGTTTGGAAGGAAACAAGATGATAAATAAGGAGGTGAGTATGCATGGAGACTCTAGGACACTTAAGACAATTTTGAGACTATTATGACCTATCGGATTGTGACACTAAGCTTCTCATGAAATAAGGGTATAAAATCTAAAGAAAAGAAATATATATACCTAGATGAATGAGACATGTAGAGTTAAGCATGTAAAGGCATTTAAGCATGTATTATAAATAAATACTAAAATATATCATATCAGAATAGTTAGAGAAAAACAAAAACTATTATAATAAACATGCATTCGATAACTAAGCAAATAATTACGAAGGCATGCAATCAAAAAATATAGGAGTAAGTAAACATCTAGAAATTTTATATATGCAAGATGACATAAATCTAGGAATGAAAAACTCTAATGAAAAACAAAGTTCATAAAAGTAAACTAGCGTTAGGTATATTTAGGAAGAACAATGTAATCAAGTTGGAGAATGAGTATGAGACTATTACTAGTGGTGCTCAATTCAGGCTAAACACGACCATTTTTACGGGTTACACACACCCAACTTCTCACATAGAAGCAATTCAACCGTTAGGTCAAATTGAATTTCTAGTCAATAGATTCTCCAGTAGTCATTCTCTTTTTAGAAGAAATTAAGTTCCTAAATTTACCTATCGAAGAGTACCAAATATGAAATTTGCTTGGTTCACTAATGTAACACCCCCAAAAATGTGGCATTGCGGAAGCATTCGGGTCCTGGGGTGCTACGAAATCAATATACAGCGCAGAGTGATATAGTACAATACCATAATTTAAATTTAAAGAAACAGTACATTAATACAACATCGTTTTAGCCAACAACGGCATTTGAAACATAATAGTTTGTTTCCAAAAGATAACATTTTTATTTCATCAAACTAGACATGATAGATGAAGACTCCTTAATGCAAATGTCTTCATAAAATACACTTAATGGCGATCACCTGAAATGCATGAGAAAATGGGTCAAATATGAAAATAGTTGGTAAGTATACAGGTTTTATACAAAAGAAGTCCAAGGTTTTGAGAAAAAGTCCATCTGGTAGAGACCGTGTCAAACCAGTCAGTTACAAGTCCTGCCCATACAAGACTTGTAACCTATGGTTTCACATCCATTATAGTCAAACACATATGCTTATTAGGTTCACATTAAAGGACTAGGTATATAATAATGTATGCGGCAAAGCCCCTAAAAATAAATAATATGCATTCCGTAGACAGGGGAATGAGAGGCTGGCCGACCTCTAATAGCGCTATCCATACTACCTACTGCTCCGCACAAGGGAGCCGTACGAACGGTACGTCTAAATTGGAGTGCGAACGGCAAACCAATCGGGGACTAACAATGCGAATGTACGAACGGTACATCATACCAACTATTATATACTAATTAAGTCAAGCCTGCTCCGTCAAGGGAGACTAAAATTTAAGTGCGTACGGCACGTCAACAGTTCAAAACAAGTCATAAGCTCAAACAATATTTTAAAGTTCAAAGTCAATTTCCAAAGAGTTCAGATAAAAAAAATATATATGTCATAAGTTCAAATAAAAATTTAAGTCATGCATTCCACCCCAAATAAGTAAAGCGGTAAAAAGGGGACTGTGAATACTCACCTCGGCATAAAGCAGTCAGATAAAGCAATAGTTCAGATAAAGTTCAGCACCAACACGCGACCTAGATTAGTAAGGTTCGTTTTAGTTCACAGATTATGTTTAAGACTTAAGTTCAAAAGTTTTAGTGAGTTTATGTTATTGTTGCTGGTGTGGCAGCATTTAAGTTTAAAATTATTTTCTAAATCATTTGACGGTATTGGCTCTTGGAAGTGCTTACGGAATGCTAAGACAAATAATCTTTAGTTTGGCGGTAACTGAAAGGCTTGGAACGGAACGATTAAGACGTGGATGGTATGATGGAAGACGTTATAGTCGAGTGGATATGTATATTACAAAGTTTGTGTGTAAGTATGAGAGAAAATAAGGAAAATGGTATGTGTGTGTGTACATATAGATATATATATATATAGGTGTCTATTATTATAGAAAATAATTAATCCTTGCGTTAATAAGTTATAAGATTTACATAAAAATCATCTCATAGTCTATAGCTTTATTATGGGTGTTGATAGAACCTAACACTTTTCAAATATATACTTGAGTTAATGAACTGGCTGAAGTTCTCACGCGGCTATTTTACGGTTGCAAGATATATATACTCTCTCTAGTCATTTGAGTAGCGGAAACAATTTAATTGTTTATATAAAGTTTTTATGTCGAGTTTATGTATATAACGTAGCGTTGTCTAAACATGTGTAGCAAGTATTTTTAATAGTGTAGTTATTTTGAATAGTTCGTGGAGTTTAAAATATAAGATTGTCATGTTTCATTAGTTTGACGAGTGGTGACGACGGTTTATATACGAAACTAGTGAGTAACACGATTTCGTGTCGAGAGTGGGCTGTAAATAATTAACAGATTTTATACTTGCAACATTGGGTTTGGGCTGCCTTGTAAGGAAGAGGCTGAAATATTGTAGGTTATTTAGTGGGCTGTGGCCCAACCAAAGACCCAAACCAGACGAAGTCCACCAACAACCCAATTGAGTTGTGAGGTGATGTCTGTTAACACAAATCAAACTGAAAGAGGCAACGACTGTTTTCAAAAAGGATATATGTTCCAATGTTAGTATTAACAAGGATTAGTCGCAACAATTTTTCAATACACCAAAGGAGTTTAAAACTAGTTTTTCCGCAAGCCACAATGGCTCCAAGACTCAAGATAAATATGACGTGTAGTGATTTTTATGGACGAGACTCTGTTAGTCGAGTAGATAAGGTACTTAGTAGGAGCCCCCTTTGGGGACCTTTTTGCCGAACAGCGAACACCCAAAGGGGTGATTTACACCGACTGTCTTAACCCATATTATATCGAAATGAACCCACAAATAACTATTACAACTTAAGCAAGAGTCAGAACGCCAGTATTTATATCCCTATAATTCGAGTACAATCGACAACTAAGTGGGTTAACATTGAGTCCGAATGGACCGGGACACACGAGACCAGTATTGACCATCGGGTACAACCCAACTCGAGTGGAGGCTCGATACTACTCATACCCTTACGGGTTTGTAACAGTACGGTAAGCACAAAACAGGTAAGCCAACACTCTTCGATGTGGGTTTCCTCTCAGCCGAATAAGACCACGACTATCAAAAGAATAAGCCAAAACTAACAAGCATAATGTTATGTGCCTAAAAGTGGGTCACAATTGATACGTACAAGAGACCAAGGACCAAGTCTTGAAGACTTCTGCACGTTATATTAAGTTAGTTAGCTGTTTGCATGCATGAGTTTAGTAGTTCCAATCAATCCCACGTTTTATATCTTGTTCACTAAGTTAGATCACATTTCCATTTTTCTAGCATAGTGGGTAGTTATTTCAAGTTACTTATTTATATGTAATTGTTGCATTGTTTTTATTATCAATGAAAAATATGAATTAAGTCTTGATCTCTCTCTAATGTTCTATCTGGTTTCTCTCTATGTTTCTTTGAGTTTGACCCACTCACGGGTTACCATAATTTCCAGTTAAGCCAATACCAATTTTCGTAATGTATTTTAGATTGTTCCACACATTGACAACAACAACAATCAAAGCTTAAAAAAAAACAACATAACCATTTATAGGACATGAATTAATCGATCGGTGTAAACATTAACCATTACCAATTTTATTATTAAAACCAAACCACCAATCCTTTACAATAATCACAACAATAATATACAAGAAGAAAAGAAGTCAAGTGAAACCTTATCGCAAGTCGACCGGAAATGAAAACAAGCAAAACAGCAAATCGACCAAACTGAATCCACAGGAACCACCAAGTCGTACTTTGATGTTAATTATTTGGGATGTCAGGAGAGTTGCTGGGATTCGAATGAGGTTTATAGAACTTAGACAAGGGTTGTTTGATTCTCCTTTCCTGAAGATCAGACGCTCCTGTGGCCAAATAAGGAAGCCATGGTCCTCGTCCTCGTCATCTCTTTGGCTCAATGTGTTGACCTTTTGGACTCGACAGAGATGGCAGTCGTCCTTCTCTTGGACACAAGGAAAGAGATAAACCTAGACTTGTCTTGTTTGTGGCGTCCTTCTCTTGTTGGCTTTCGATCTGAGAAGAAGTCAGGAGGATGACGATTTGGGGAGCAGAGGGAGCAGATGGGGGGTGGGGAAGGAGAGAGAAGATGAGAGGCGTGTATACTAGGGGATAGGAATAATATATGTGTTAGTTTTATTATAATAGGGTGTAGTTGGTGTACACCATGTTCCGTTGAGCTGAGCTGAGGTATAACTTGAGATTTTTGGGTCGTCGTGATCACGAAAGATATAATTCAGGAGTCGTTTTTATTAATTGACACAGAGTAAATTTTTATCGACTTTGACTTGAATTTATGAAGCAGACCTTTACTGGTGTGGTGTCGGTACGTGTGTGGTGTTGTTTTTCAGGAAACGTGAGATAACCTACTGTTGACATTAGTAAAAGTCAGAAAATATTTAATTTGTAATATTTGTCAAAAATAAATAGATGAATGATTAAAATAATAGCCCGAAAAATTGCGGGTTGTTATAACTAATACTTGGCTTAATGTGATTCAAACATCATCTTTTTATGAGGGTAAATCTTGATGATATATTTTACTCACGATCCCAATAGAGACGTGTTGAATGTTTAGATAAGAGTAAACAAAATGTTTTAATCTTCTGTTCATGATTTACCAGTTGTTTGGTTTTGATGGTATATTACTTGATAAATGTGCTTGATTTAAGAATGCTCCTTAGCATATCTTGTGAAATGAATCTCATTAAGATTATTTATCTTAAATGAGTTTATGATTCTCAAATGATATTAAAACTAGACATTTTTATATTCTTAAACAAATATTATTTTCTATGATTTTTTTCAATGTTATATACCATAATTTAATTAGTATTTGAATAAATGAATTTTACTTGTTTATGCAGTGTGACAAGTTATTTTTCAATTCTAATAACTTATATTATTTCAAAAAGAAATGTGTAGTGTATTATCTTGTAACACAACCATTCATGCTACAAAGAAAATGAAATACATAGAATATATAGTGTGTATTATTCTTAAATGTGTATTTTAGCTTGGAGTTATGATTTTAAGTAGTATGAGCAAATTTTACATATGTTGTTAGTTTGCTCATGTTTGATTTTTCGGATATGACACATTTATCCATTGCATTGCAATGTAAATTGCTTGAATATTTCGGACGAAACATCCAAGTCGTCAATCCTACTTCATTGTATATTTTATGCATGTATTAAACATGTTATTCTAATATTTGGAACACAACCATTGGACAAGTAGACTCAATATGACATTATCAACACACGTGTGAGTTATGATCCAATGCATATTCTTTTCATCTACAAGGAATGTAAATATTTTCATATCAATCTAGTGTGATTGAGTGTGTAGATTCAAGACTATATCATTTGTTGTAATTTGATATAATCTTAAAACTAAACAAATAATAATCCAATATCTTGTCCATACTCAAAAACATGTCAATTAGATTTGATAAATATATCAACCATAATTTGAATAATAAATCGATATAATATCAAGATCTTTCTTGACCCTCACGAACATTTATTTAAAATAAATAGACATTTTGATAGTGTGTTCCGTTAATCCTAAGATTATTTATGAGTGAGGTTAGTGAATGATTGAAAGTTAACTTATTGCTTCATTATTGTTATATATTTTGTTTATGTGAAAGACTATTTATTGTTACGTATAATGAACACACTTAGATTTTAAAGAAAAGCTTTTTCTTTTATATAACTACTTAATGTATTAAAATGATCCATTTACACTTGTTTAAACAACCTGAGGTAAAACAAGGTAATTTGTTGAAAATATTTAAGCGTGTTGTTGAGAATAGATTAAATCGTTTGAAATATTTAGGTGACTAGATTTAACTCATTTACAAGATGTTTGAGTAACATTAAGCCATCTACACCTATATGCAATGCAAGAATAATTATGCAAACTTAACGCAAGAAATCTAGCATAAGATCTAGTTAGGCATAAACGAAAGACTAGCTACAAACTAATAGAGTACATGGCATATATGCTAAGATATTCAAATAGCTAAATTTCAAATAGCAACAATCATCTAATATACTCTATTAACAAAATAAAGACACAAAGAAGTTCACATAATCATATAGCATAATACATAAAAGCACTTGTCGTCGTTTTGTGTATTACATACACCAATGTTTACTTAGCTCGATTTTATTTGAAAATAAGTTAGTTTCCTCCCCATTTTATAATTTAATTTAGATCAATATTTTGAAAGTATAAATACTTAATTTTTTTTTAAGATATACCAACTAGAAATGCCCGACTCGAAGGAAAAAATAAAATACAAGTTTTACGTCAAAACGGAACACAAAATTTTGACCACCGTGTAGTATTTTGACTTTATGACTTATTTAAGTTTGTAATAATTTCTTGTAAGTATTTTTAAATGAAAGTAGACTCAATTACCTTTAAAACGTAGGGTGGCACGACTTCTACGGAGTTACGGTTAATTTTATATGATTTTTCAAAGTTTCTGAAAACTGACGAACAGATAGGCGGACCCCTTAAATATTTAAGGGGACCGCCCAATATTTAAGGGGGCCGCCCTTATATTTAAGGGGACCGCCCATCTGGTACTCAAAATTGCATTTTTTGTAAAAAATTGTTTTCTGACTTTGCTAAAAGTTGTGAAACTTTCTGAATTTGATACCGAACATATAATACTTATTTTAAGCATAATTTTATCTCGAGCTAGTATAATTAGTGTATATAACATCAAAACTAATACAAGTTAATCAATAAAACACTTATCATATTTAATCATCCTTAATGGGTAATTTGATACATGGATCGTACTCAATTTTTAAAACCATTTGTTTTGAAAATTAGAGCGACGTGTCTCTGATACCAATTGTGGAAATCGTAGAGGGGGTGAATACGTTTTCCTTTTTAAAATCTTAATACGTTTTGTATCAAATTATCTATTAAGTTAAACTCAATATGAGAAGTGTGAATAATAATTTATTAGACCATATCATATAATTATACACACAATCACAATATAAACTTCTAACTATAACACAATCAACATCAAAACAATACAAGCAACAATCAACACATATTTGCAAGCATAGATATAAAGCGATAAATGCAAGAATAAATGAAAAGAGATAAGAGAAAAGAAATGCAAACCGGACACGATGATTTGTAGTGGTTCGGCTACAAGGACACCTTCCTTGCCCTACTCCATTCCCCGAGCACCTAGCTCGAGAGTTTTCTTCACAACTTCAACAAGCTCCCTTATGGCGGAGAAAACCTTACACAACTTTCGCTTACACCGGTTTAACGACACAAAGCTAAATGTCGAGTTCTAATCGTAGCTAGAACCAATCTCACAACTTCCTTCACAACTTCTTCACAACTTCTTCACTACACTACTTCTTCACAACTACATTACTTCTTCACACTACTACTTCTTCACACCTCTTCTTACTCACTACTAAGTAAGATCATCTTGATCTACTTATTACATATACTTACATAACTCACAACTTCATATCAATACTAACTAGACTCTAATACTTCTTTGACTTGATGATAGGAAGTATTCTTCTCTTGCACTTGTGGAATTAAGCTTGAATCACTTAGAAACAAAACTTTATAATTACATGATCAAAGGGTTTAGAAAGAGGTTTAAGATAGATTTGTACAGAAAGTTTTTAGTGCAAAAGGATGGGAAAAAAGGTTGGAATGGTCCAGTATTTATAGGCAAAGTTTGGGGCTGGAGGAGCGTTGCGGTCCTCTTAATTACTAGCCGGCCCCCTTAATAATTAATGAGACCGCCTAGTAACTTTAAGGGGGCCGCCTAGTAAAAAAAAATTTATAACTTTTTTTGTCCTTTTGTGGGGAAGGTTTTTTCTGAGAATTCTAGCCGTTTTTTGGGTAAAAATTTGAATTCAAAATATTTATTTTGAATAAAACATTTCTTATAAATACACAAACATTTTGTATAAGTTTAAAAATGTTTGTCCCATTTTATAAAAAATGTAAGGTTTGTAAAAATAAAAATTCCTTTGATCATTCAATAAAATAAAGTTTGTTTTTTCATACCTTTAGTGATTAATTGTTGGATGCAAACTTATTTGTTGTTGAAGCATGCTTGAGACATCGAGAGATGTTGTCGTATGAATGCATAGATGATTTGTGATCACGAGTAACTTAAGCACTTTACGTTATATGTTATAACTTACATCTTTGTCATCATCAAAACATGAAGAGGATGTTTAGATTAAATATCGTAATATTTATGCCAACACCAAATTATTCCATAACAAGTTTCATCAACAAACGTAACATTTCATTCGATATCAAATTGTTCAACATAATAAGTAAGTAAAAGAAAGTTACCCAAAGCAAGACTACAATGAGTAAGAAAAGTAAAGAGTTATAGCACTCCTTAAGGCCTCCAATCGAATAAGGGAATCTTCCACCTCTTCTAGTAAGTATCACCAACACTTTCTTTGTTTTTCCTTAGGATCTTCTTGAGAATGGCAGAGATTATTAAGCTCTTTCGGTTTTAGTAAATAATGTGATCAAGTCCTTATGGTGTAAGGCTTGATTGAGATTTGTCTTGTGTTGTCTCTAGGATTGTGTATGATAATGGGATGATTGGGGTCTTATTTATGCTTGAAATCACCCCCAAAAACTATCACAAACCTTCAATAATCATAAAAGACAGGAAATGATCGCACTTTAGTCATTATGGTAGTTAAAACCTTGAGTTAATGCAACTCTTCATCTAAGAAATATCTCAACCTGCGGTTCAGACTTAAACCTGCGGCTGGGATGACTGCTCAACCTCAGGTTGGGCTTTTGAACCTTGGGTTTGAATCTCAGCTTCAACCTTGGGTTTAGAAATTGGTTTGCATATGTATTTCAACCTTGGGTTGGCAATAAACTCCAATCTTTAACACTCTTTTAAGCACCAAATCATGACTCCATATTTCATTAAAAATCTTCACATCCTTCTCTTGTACATTGGAAATAATCATAACATGAATCAATATCTTTGACGACAAGATTTTCTTGAATATTCTCTTGATCTTTTGGCTTTTCTTCGTCATTCTTCAATATTTCCTTGTACCTAGACCTGAACACATCTTAATACCTTTTAAGTGAAAAATGCTCATAAATATAACTAAATAATATACAAAAATATACAAATAACGCGACTTTAACATAGACAAAATGAGCGTTATCAAATCCCCCACACTTAAGTTTTGCTTGCCCTCAAGCAAAGTAATCTTTTGTGTTAATACAAATAGCGTCTCAAAAACGTTATTTATATTCCTTGATCTTTCATTAGTTTTGTTAATGACAAATATAAGGAATATCTTTTAGCAAATAATAAATACTAGCTTAAGTCTCTTAAGTACACATTTTACACTTCACATAATAACCAAGAATTACAAATTTAGTAACTTGTTTCCTTAAAAGGAAACTTTAATTCTTAAACCATTCCATGACATCATTGCATGCATCACATACAATATCTTTGATATATCTTGGTTAGATTTGCAAGATACATAGTTGACATTTGAAGATCTTGGATGATTTGGTAAGATACAACTAAGATATGGTAAGAGACAACTAAACCTTAGCTGTCACATCCCACGGATCCAAATCATATAAAGTACGGATCCCTTGTGTGGGATCCGTGGGATCCGTGAGCTGAAGATCAGCTTGCCTATAAATAGGAAGCTGATCATTTGGCTCTCTCATCACTCATATAGCTTTAACACACATATTCATTCAGTACATATCTTACTAACATCATTCATAGTTGCATTTCACTTTGATCTTTCATTTTGTAGAAAAGAGATCAAGCATTCAAGGATCTACAAAACCGTAATCCTTTAGTTGCATTACTGTGTGATATTTTAGTTTGTTTCACACATCATATCTATCATTTGTAATCAGTGAGTGTGGTTAGTGCTTTAGTCCTTAAAGCACAAAGAGTGTAGGGAGTGGTTGTACCCGTGTAAAGAACTCGACATCTAGCTTAGTGTCGGTAAAGTAAATAGGCGACGTCAGGTTGGTTCTACCTTGTGAAAGAACCCGGTGTTTAGCTTAGTACCGAAAAAGGAAGTAAGCGACGTGTAAAGGTTTTCTCCGCCTAGAAAAGGAGTTTGTTTCTTAGTGAAAGATAAACTCTCGAGTAGGAAACTCGGGGAGTGGAGTAGGGCAAGGAAGAGAGTCCTTGTAGCCGAACCACTATAAACAACAGTGTCGTGTGGTTTGATATTTCCTCTCTTTATCTTTTGTTTACATTGTGTGATTATTTATTTGTGATTGTTTCCTTTGAAATTAACATATAGTAACAAAGCAAATAAAACTTGAAAAACGGTAAAAACTATTCAACCCCCTTCTAGTTTTCCACAATTGGCATCAAGAGCTACGTTACTTAAGATCTTTAAAATATATTGTATTTTAAAACTTAAAACGATCCATGGATTTTGAAAACTTTAAAGAAGGGCAATCTATGCAGAGACCACCTCTATTTGAACTAAATTGTTTTATTTATTGGAAAAATCGCTTTGAGACTTATGTAAAGTCAAAGGACATAGATCTATGGTATATTATAGTTGATGGTGATTACAAACCTATTAGTAATAATATTTCGGGTGGTCGGGATGAAGGAGCTTCTCTTACTCGTCACAGTGATGAGCAAAAGAAACTAATTGCCAAAAATAATGAAGCCAAAATGATGCTTTATAATGCCTTACCTAAGAAAGAATATGAAAGAGTTTTTATGTGTAAAACGGCTAAGGATATTTGGCAATCTCTTATTATCACACATCAAGGGAACTCACAAGTAAAAGATAACAAAATTGATCTTCTTGTCCAACAATACGAACAATTTGTTATCTCTGAAGATGAGACCATTAATAGTGCGTTTGCTAAGTTCAATACTATTATTACATCACTTAAAGCACTTGATGAATCTTTTTCTAGTAAGAATTTTGTCAGGAAATTTCTAAGAGCACTCCATCCGAAATGGAGAGCAAAAGTGACAGCTATTGAAGAATCTAAAGATCTCTCAAGCATGACACTGGATGAGCTCATAGGAAACCTTAAAGTTCACGAAATGATTATGGAAAAAGACTCGGAAATTGTCAAAGGCAAAAAGGAGAAGATTAAGTCTATTGCCTTGAAAGCCAAAGTCTTGTCAAGTGATGATGATGAGTCTTGTTCAAACAGTGATGATGAAGAGTATGCCATGGCCGTGAGGGATTTCAAGAAATTCTTCAGGAGACGAGGAAAGTTTGTAAAACCACCTCGTGATGAAAAGAAATCCTCTCGGAAAGATCGTGACGATAAGAAAGGTAAGGTTGATAGGAAATGCTATAGGTGTGGTGACTCCAGTCACTTAATAGGAGAATGTCCAAAGCCTCCAAAGACCAAGTCTCAAAGAGCCTTCGTTAGTGGAGCTTGGAGCGATAGTGAAGGAGATGATGATGATGAGCCTAAGAACAACGAAATGGCACTTATGGCTAATGACACAGAAGAGGTACATTCTGATTCATACTCCTCTATAGATGACGAAACCTTAGAAGTAGAATATAACAAACTGTGTGACGTTACTTTAAAAATCATAAACAAAAACAAGTTTTTGAAAACAAAGACAACACTTTTAGAAAATGAAGTATTTTGGCTTAAAGAAAAAGCAATACGAATTGAAAAAGGTAAAGATAGTAAAGAAACGTGTGTGTCTTGTCAAGAACTAAAACTTGAATTAGAAACCTTAAGAACCACACAGGAAGATTTGATCAAACAAAATTCAAAGTTTAAAAGGTTTGATAAAAACATAAGTTGTGCAGATGAAATAATGAAAATGCAAAAACTACCTCATGATAAAACAGGACTAGGCTTTATGAAACTAGGAACCTTAGGTGATTATAAGGAACAGACTGTGAATAAAACTGATTCAACCAAGTTGGACACTCACGGATCCGACGGATCCAAAAATTTGGATCCGCCAAGTGTATCCAAAGGATCCGCGAGTACAGAAGTTGAACAGAAGGTTCACAAAGTCGACCGTTCCGAGTTTGTAAAGTTACTAAGAAACCTAACAGTAGTATAACCAATAATAAACATAAATCAGCAGTATCTTTAGGAAGAGGACAAGCTAGAAATGAATATAGAGTTAAAACGGATCAACAGAGACCTCAAATGAGTTTTCCCAAACACCCCTTTCCAAAGAGTATAGTTAATCCACAACATACTTATCAAAATAATTGGAACCAAAACATGCCTAGAAACTTTCATGGTCCTAGCTATATGTCATGGAACAATGGTCCACCATTTACATACATAAACCATGATAATGTCATGTTTAACCCAAACGGACCCATGAGATATTGGGGACCAAATGCTTGAGTCTTTTATGAACTTAGGTATGCTTGAAAGTTGATCTTGAACCTGATGAGTGGATCAAAGATAGTGGGTGCTCAAGACACATGACGGGAAACAAAAATCTTTTCTCAACCTACCAAGTGTATGACGGAGGTAATGTCACATTCGGTAGCAAGCTTAAAAGTAAAATCATCGAAAAAGGTACAATCTCTCATGAATCTCTATCTATTGATGATGTTGCTCATGTAGATAATTTAGGATTTAATTTACTTAGTATAAGTCAATTATGCCGCAAAAAGTATAACGTCCTTTTCAGTGAAAATGGAAGTAAAATACTTAAAGATGGCATAACCGTAGGAAAAGGTGTTTTAAAGAATAATGTCTATGTTATGAAATTAGATAAAACACCTAAAGATAAGTTATGTCTTACCTCCTTGGACGAAAACTCAACTCTATGGCATCGACGCTTAGGTCATGCTAATATGAGGCTTATTCAATCTTTGTCATCCAAAGAACTCGTTAGGAACCTACCCAAGTTGAAATATGACCAACACTTTTGTGATGCTTGCAAAATTGGGAAACAAGTACATAGTAGCCATAAGGCTAAAAACATGGTATCTACATCTAGATGCCTAGAATTATTACATATGGATTTGTTTGGCCCGTCGGCTATACAAAGTTATGGAGGAAATTTTTACACTTTAGTCATAGTAGATGATTACTCTAGATATACATGGACAAAGTTTTTGAAAACTAAAAATGAGGCATTCGACAAATTTGAAATTCTAAGCAAGAAAATTCAAAATCAAATAGGAAGTAATATAGTATCTATTAGAACTGACCATGGTCGAGAATTTGACAATGAAATTCAATTTGGAAATTTTTGTGATAATAATGGAATAACTCATAATTTCTCGGCTCCTCGTACACCTCAATCTAATGGTGTAGTAGAACGTAAAAATAGAACAATTCAAGAAATGAGTAGAACTATGTTAAATGAACAAAACATACCACAAAAGTTTTGGTGTCACGCTGTAGATACTTCTACATATATCCTAAATAGAGTTTTAATTAGACAATTTTTAAATAAAACTCCTTATGAAATTTATCGAGGCAAAAAGCCTACATTAGAATATTTTAGAGTTTTTGGAAGCAAGTGCTTCATTTTAAACACAAAGGATTATCTCACTAAGTTCGACCCAAAGTCGTATGAAGGTATATTTCTTGGGTACTCACAAAATAGTAAAGCATACATTGTATTAAACAAAGAAACATCAAGAGTCGAGGAATCGTTGAACGTAACATTCAACGAAAGTCCACCTCCCTCTAAGACATCACCTTTGGTAGATGATGACTTAGTTGAAAGTCAAATGGTTAATGATATAGAAAACATTGAAAATGACAATGAACCCGTAAAAGGAGAAATTGTCAATATTAAAGAAACTAAAAGTCATCCATTAGAAAACGTCATAGGAAAACTTAATGAAAGAACATTAAGATCCAAAGCTCAAAATGAAAGTAATTATTTTTGTTTTATTTCAACTATTGAACCTAAAAATATAGACGAGGCTATAAAAGATGAATCTTGGGTAATTGCTATGCAAGAAGAACTTAATCAATTTATTAGAAATGATGTTTGGACATTGGTCCCTCCACCTAAAAACCAAACCATAATAGGCACCAAATGGGTCTTTAGAAATAAAATGGATGAAAAAGGTATTATATCTAGAAATAAAGCTAGGCTAGTAGCTCAAGGTTACAATCAACAAGAAGGTATAGATTACGATGAAACCTTTGCACCCGTAGCTAGACTTGAGTCTATTAGAATATTACTTGCATATGCATGTGCACATGATTTTAAGTTATTTCAAATGGATGTCAAAAGTGCTTTCTTAAATGTTCTTATAAATGAAGAAGTATATGTTGCACAACCTCCCGGCTTTGCCGACTTTGAAAAACCAAATTATGTTTTCAAACTTAAGAAAGCTTTATACGGACTTAAGCAAGCACCAAAAGCTTGGTATGATCGACTTAAGACTTTCCTAGTTGACCATAAGTATACCATGGGCCTAATAGACAACACTCTCTTCACCAAGAAAAAGGGATCACATATTATCATAGTCCAAATATATGTGGATGACATTATATTCGGTTCAACTTGTCAAGAGTTATGCGACGATTTCTCAAAAATCATGCATGACGAGTTTGAAATGAGTATGATGGGGGAACTAAACTTTTTCTTAGGTCTCCAAATTAAACAATTAGAAGATGGGATATTCTTCAACCAATCAAAGTATAACAAAGATATGCTTAAGAAGTTTGGTCTTGAAGACTCAAAACCCATGAGAACACCCATGTCCTCCAAAACCAAACTCACTAAGGATGAAGAAAATGAATCTGTAGATAGCACTAAATATAGAGGAATGATTGGTAGTTTACTCTATCTTACGGCCAGTAGGCCTGACATTATGTTTAGTGTTTGTCTATGTGCACGTTTTCAAGAAGATCCAAAAACGTCCCATCATGAAGCAGTTAAAAGAATATTTAGGTACATCAAAGGTACTACACACTTAGGATTATGGTATCCCAAAGGAACGGGTGTAGAAACCATAGTGTATACTGACTCAGATCACGCAGGTGATTATGTTGATAGGAAAAGTACTAGCGGTATTTGTACTTTTGTAGGATATTGTCTAACATCATGGTTCGCTAAGAAACAAACTGCCCTCGCAATCTCAACAACAGAAGCAGAGTATGTGTCTGCAGGAAAGGCGTGTCAACAAGCACTGTGGATGAAACAAGCTCTCGTCGACTATGGAATTGAACTCAACAACATTCCCATTCTTTGCGACAACAAAGGTGCTATCGATCTAAGCAAAAATCCAGTCCAACACGCTAGAACCAAACATATTGAAATATGCCATCACTTCCTTCGCGACAATGTACAGAAGGGAATCATCTCAATTGAGAAAGTTTCCTCAGAGGACAACATTGCCGATATTCTCACTAAACCACTTAAACGAGAACCTTTTAATTATCTTAGACTTGGATTAGGATTAATGGAACCTAGTGACTAGGAGAAACATTAGTATAAACATTAGTTTAGCCACACACGAAACTAAACCAAAACATGTGTTCTGAATCCGCGGATCCAATCGATAACAAGGACGGATCCTTTGTTTGGGATCCGCCGGATCCGTCGCATGCTGAGTTCAGTTTATTATTTAATAAACAAGAACAACTACTATTCATTCCTCACTCCAAAACATATCACCTTACTACATTCGACACACACTTAATCTCCATCACATTTTAGACCATTTTCTTCCACAAATTTGTGCTTCTAACATCACTGTAAGTATTCTTATCATATTTATACTCCTGATCTGCGTCTAGGATTTCCATTTCATGCACAAAACCAAAACTTGGGGTATATGCATAATTCTTGAAAAATCATGAAGCATATTTATTGCATTATACTTAAAAACATGTTTTTCTTAGTTTGGAATTGCATCTCATAGCACATTGTCTTAATTTAACAAAAACCCCATGAAAATTTTTCACTAAAATCTTCTAACGACTAGGTAAAATGATTTTTTCTTACATTGTTCATACAAATGCAAAAACGTTATCTTTTAGACTTCACTTGCATAATGTCTCTTGAATGCTAAAGGGAATACATAACTAATATGTATTTTCAGGTACATTCAACCGTAGCTACATTGAAATAGGAGCGTTTGGGTTATCTCTCGTTTGTAAACAAAATTTGCATAAACTAATTTTTCTTGCATCAAAAGGAGTCGAGATAACCGCACCTCCACATTGTCCCCATGTAGGCACACACTAGGAATTTTACACTTCCTTTGATCATTTTAACTAAAACTATGTAACTTTTTGTACTTAGGAAAATCATGCCTCCCGCAACCAACTACGATCACAAGAAAACCGTTAACTACTTACCCAAAATCCACAAAACCAAAGGTCTAACCAATGCCCAAATCGAAATTTTCAAAGCCTTAGAGAAAAAGTATGTCCATGAGGGTAGAGCCGTAGACTCATCGTTCTATGAAGGAACACAACTTAGGGAACAATTAGCCGCAATTCGATTTGATTCTCTTTTAGATATAGATGAACCAATCATTCCTAGGTTCATACTTGAGTTCTATGCTAGTGTAGGTCTTAGTTCTAGTGACCAAGGTTACTTGAGTCTTCATTTTACTCTAAATGGAAATCTTGTCAACATCCCTCTTGATCAATTTGGTGAGGTCTTAGGAATTCCAAACCAAGGGACATGTCTTTACTCGGACAAATGGTCCTTAACAATCTTAGAATCCAATCTCGATAGGACGGCACCATATGTCACTCCTCTCGAATCAAAAGAAGTGATTAGGGAACATCTCTTCATTCCTAAGAACAACCCCACAAGAATGTTTCGTGGTCGTGAAGTTGCTAGAGATCCATTTGCAATGGAGCTAAATGAACTCAAACCCGAATTCAAGAAAATGGAAGATGTCTTAAGGGCTAATGTGATGTGCACCATAGGAAACCGTGATCACATCAATGCTTGTTTGTGTCATATGATGTACAACATCTCTACTCGTCAACCCTTCAATCTTGCTTATTATGTTGCCAAAAGAATGTGTGACATTCCGGTTCAAAGCAAGATTGCAATGCCTTATGGTATGCTCTTAACTAGACTTTATAGAGCCTTTGCACCCGCTCGTCCAAACCATTTAGGCTTTGTTCTGGATTACAATGAAATTGAACATACCTTCGTTCCTTTGAGCGACTTTAGGGTTAGTGTTGATAAGGGTAAACGTCCTCGTGTACCAACATCATCCTCATCATCTTCAATGAGTGAAGATGATGGTATGCCAAATTCTAGGATTCCTCCACCCGAGTACTTGAGCCATCTTCCTCCAATTCAAAATGAATCCGCTGAGTATAGAAACATCAAAGGAATGGTGAAGAATCTTGGTCGTTGGATGATGAAATTGCACAAGGGGATGAAGAAGTTGAAGAAAAAGCTTACATGATGGAGTGTTTGGTTTTGAACAATGTTGGATGTTGTGATGTTAAACTTTTATGTGTCTTGAATTTATCTGAGAATACTTATTATGTATGTGTAATAACTAACATTTGCAGGTAGATAACCATCACGGTTATCAATTTTCCGGGTTATAGCCTATGTTTGGCATAACACCTAAAACGGTAAGTTTCTAAGAACGGATTAAACTATGTGCAATCATGTGTTAATGTTATCACATTTAGTTGTTTTACTATACATATTAGATGTTAAGTAAGGTCTAGGTGAATTTTTGGGTTTTCGTAGAAAAACGCGAAATATGACATATGTTCTGTTTAGTTTCTTTAGTTTTAGGCATACGGATCCGGCGGATCCCAAACCTGGGCTCCGCCAAGGCTTATCGTTGGATCCGCCATCCGCCAACCTGCGGATTTGGCGGATCCCAGAAATAGGTTCCGCCTTCGTATCAACTTGGATCCGCAGGTTTCCCAGTAAAATTCTAAAACTTTTTCGACTTATCCCGATTCTTCAAACTTAAGTGATTGAGTATCAATTTAGGATTCATTCATTGATCATAATTCATCTTAGAATCATTAGGGAATTCTTAGAAACTTAGGAACAAAATTTCCCACCAAAATTTAATTTTTTGAAATTTAGGTGTAAGTTACCAAACTAATACAAAGAAGGAACCCTTTTTAGGGATCCGTCAAATCCGTGGAAATATCAAATCATCAGACTTTCCACTATCTTCTTGTATTAACTGCAAATCCACAACATATTACTCAACCAAAGCTCAATGGATTGACTTCCTTGATATGACCTGCACAAATTTTTGTTCCAAATCATTAGTAACCAACATTCTCTATTGGATTCACATCAAATCCAAACACACAGACTCACAAATCTTCTGTCTATAAATTAGCACTTTAGGATCTTCAATTCACATCACAACTATCTCTTCTCCTGTACATTTTAGCTATCATACTTCACCTAAAAGTCTCAATGACAAAATCACACAACTCCTCCACATCCAAGCCACTAAAACGAATAGCCCGTATGAGTGTTAAACCTTGTTGTTTCATCAACATTCATAACTCATCCTCTGAAGAATCATCACCACTCAACATATCCTCACCCATTGCTAGTGAAAACTTCCTTACTTATCCACTCCAACTCCCTCACATGTAGTCATAAAAACACCACCTCCTACCATTACTCCTGTAGCAACCACACCACCACCCGCTCCTGCTCCCGCTCCATCACAGTCTGAGAAGTCTGCCTCATCACCATTCTCACCAAAACTCCAACCAATGGAACTATTTAGGACACCACCAACATCTCCACAACCATATCTTGAAGAATTAGAAGATCTTCCGCCTCCATCCACCAATCCTCCACCAATCAGTCTTGAAAACTTAGAACCTATGCTATTTCATCCTCTCCATCCGGAGATTCATGGTCCTCTATACCGTGAAGCACCACAACCTCGTCCTCAAATACCACCAATATCACCAACTTCAACACTCATTGCCATTGATGAAGCAATGTGGAGCAACATTCCTCAAACACAAGAGGAGATAAATGCGGAGTTAAACCAACTCTATACTCTCTCGGGTATGGTTGACCATCGCCTTCATGAAGCAATGGACATTCAAAACATTCTTATGAACTCCCTCCAAACACCACAACAACCATCAAACAACAACAACCAACCAACCACCATCACCACCACCACCACAAAACTCGGAGCCTAGTCTTCCTCCCGGCTTCTCAAGTCATGATTGCGCACACTGTGAGAGAACGGCTCACTTGGCCCAAAGGACCAACATCTTGGTCCATGAGCTTCAAAAATGAGATGAGGTTCATCTTGAACCATGTTCTTGAACGTTTAAACGCAATCTCTCATCCTCCTCAATAGGAGATTTTTAGACTAGTTGTTAGGACCTTTTAAATTGTTGCTTTAGAACCTTTTATTGGATGTCTTTTTATTGTAATTGTAACATCATTTCACCATTGTGACTTTTGTCAAAAAATTTTCATTATCTATGAATATGATGTTTTATGCTTATGAGTGATCAACATATTGCATATTATCATTATCATTGTGAACTAACATCATTATCTAACCTATATTATATCTTGATTATGATTGCTTTAGGAAATTATAATGATCAGACACTTAGTTTTGACTTTTAAAAGTCAAACATATTGAAAGGCTTGTTTGGGAGAATACTTCACAAGCATTCTACTTCTTCATTGAAATCATTCATTTCTAACACTTCATTTGCAGCATATCATACCCTTCCTAGTATACGTTGGTACTCGAGAAGTGAGGAGTATACATCAAGGAGGAGCATCTCATAAGCATTTCATATACTAACCGTTTGTTTTGTAGATTCATGCATTATTTCCTTGATTACTTCATCTAGGGGGAGTATAAAACAAGGGGGAGCTTTAAAGTTCTCAAAATCGCATTCCGCTACGCTACTCTTTTTGTTTCGACAAAAAGGGGGAGAAAGGGACTAAGTTTGCATCAACTGTGATTCATCACAGTACATACATTTTTACAAAACATTTCTTTAATAAACAAACTTAATATATATTTTTAAGAACTCATGCTATATTTATTCTCTTGCTCAAAAATATACCTTATGTTTTGTCATCAACAAAAAGGGGGAGATTGTTAATACAAATAGCGTCTCAAAAACGTTATTTATATTCCTTGATCTTTCATTAGTTTTGTTAATGACAAATATAAGGAATATCTTTTAGCAAATAATAAATACTAGCTTAAGTCTCTTAAGTACACATTTTACACTTCACATAATAACCAAGAATTACAAGTTTAGTAACCTGTTTCCTTAAAAGGAAACTTTAATTCTTAAACCATTCCATGACATCATTGCATGCATCACATACAATATCTTTGATATATCTTGGTTAGATTTGCAAGATACATAGTTGACATTTGAAGATCTTGGATGATTTGGTAAGATACAACTAAGATATGGTAAGAGACAACTAAACCTTAGCTGTCACATCCCATGGATCCAAATCATATAAAGTACGGATCCCTTGTGTGGGATCCGTGGGATCCGTGAGCTGAAGATCAGCTTGCCTATAAATAGGAAGCTGATCATTTGGCTCTCTCATCACTCATATAGCTTTAACACACATATTCATTCAGTACATATCTTACTAACATCATTCATAGTTGCATTTCACTTTGATCTTTCATTTTGTAGAAAAGAGATCAAGCATTCAAGGATCTACAGAACCGTAATCCTTTAGTTGCATTACTGTGTGATATTGTAGTTTGTTTCACACATCATATCTATCATTTGTAATCAGTGAGTGTGGTTAGTGCTTTAGTCCTTAAAGCACAAAGAGTGTAGGGAGTGGTTGTACCCGTGTAAAGAACTCGACATCTAGCTTAGTGTCGGTAAAGTAAATAGGCGACGTCAGGTTGGTTCTACCTTGTGAAAGAACCCGGTGTTTAGCTTAGTACCGGAAAAGGAAGTAAGCGACGTGTAAAGGTTTTCTCCGCCTAGAAAAGGAGTTTGTTTCTTAGTGAAAGATAAACTCTCGAGTAGGAAACTCGGGGAGTGGAGTAGGGCAAGGAAGAGAGTCCTTGTAGCCGAACCACTATAAACAACAGTGTCGTGTGGTTTGATCTTTCCTCTCTTTATCTTTTGTTTACATTGTGTGATTATTTATTTGTGATTGTTTCCTTTGAAATTAACATATAGTAACAAAGCAAATAAAACTTGAAAAACGGTAAAAACTATTCAACCCCCCTTCTAGTTTTCCACATTTTGAAAAATTATTTTCCAATAGCCAACCATCATGATTCTCAAAAATTTCACTAATTTTCTTATTGCCAAAGCAAAAGATCAAAAAGTGATTTTTACTATTTATACGTGAAATTTAAACGAAATACTCGATAAAGTTAGATAACACAAATAAGCTCCTCACGAAAAGAAAAGAATAATATAATTCACTCACACTCATTTCTTTTGGTGGTGAGTTTCACTCAATTGCTCAGTAATGATTTCATTTCATACCATAAGCTTGTACAAGTATCAAAACTAATCCAAATCATATAAGAAATAAATAAATTTATCAAAGAGGACTTTTATTCGGGTTGAAACGTTAGGCTAAGGGTTAACATCAACTTATGCTCAAATAACTTCTGTACAAACATAATAGATCGCTAGCACGAATTCTTGATTTACTCAAACAATGGATGGTCACTAAAATAAAATACCTTAGATCGCTAGCGCGTTATTCGATTATTCAAGAACCGGATGGTCACTACAATATTCGTACAGTCGATATCTTCACAAAGCAAAAAGGGTTATGATAAGGCATGGGATTATTTTAGTGGAATTTAGTAATGTACAATAATCAATTCAAATACCAAAATCACTTGTTGCAAAAAGAACCGAACCATGTATCCCAAAAATGATTATAGCCCCCATATCAACTTTTTCCTTTCTCTTTTATTCTTTCATCGATCACCATATATATAAATGTATATCACTTCTTAGCACATTGGCTAATCGATAACTCACAATACTTCTTCTTCCTTCATCTTCATAATTATAGCACATTGGCTATATATTTCTTTTTCATCTTTTTTTTCACATCCGCCACACTTTGGATGGGCATATACCTCAAAAATACAAATAAAAGTAGCTACCTTCGTCTTCGTCGGAAAAGTATATCCGAAATACAAAGTGTAAACTCATAATCATCAAAAAACTTCTTCACGCCAACAACAAGTAATTCATTGATTTGACTTGACAAAAAGGTTAGGCTAAAGTTTAAAAGTGTAAAAACTTTTTGTATTTTCTGGATGTAACAAAACGAAAAGAATGGCTCAAAGGGGTGAACTAAAGGTATCTAGTGCTAAAAATGAGCGCTAACAAATGGGTCCATAAGAAGTGGTTAACTAACCAATGCGGCTAGCTAATATATCAATATATGTAAATGGAAGGCCATTTGGTTGAAATCCTAATTTGCCTTTTATCATTTAAATTCATTTATATCACACGAATATGACCTTACTTTGGAATTCGTAATGTATGACAAGCACAAGTTCTGGAATCAATTCAATCACCGGCACACTCATAGCAAGAAAATAGAATTTAAGCATAAAAATATGCTTCAAATGATAGGCTCAAATCCTCACATATTTGTAGAATGGGTTATAAATGCACAAGTAATGTTATCAATCCAAAGAACGGATCATTTCACTTAATCGAGATACGTTAAAATTTTCAAATTGTCATTTTATGCTATTGGAAAATTTCAAGTTGTTTTAATTATATAATCTTTTAGGTGTAAAAACAACTAACTTCCTTAAGGGCAATAAAGCAAACTCCAAAATAATCACAAAAAATTTTAAAAACTATATCATTTTCACTATTTACTTCCCTCCCCCACACTTAAGTTTTGCATTGTCCTCAATGTGAAAAATTAACTTCAAAGCAAAGGAAATAGGGAAAATAAAATAGTAAATGATATCACCGAGAAATCATGCGAGATCCATATTTGGTATTTAACGTATGAGTTGGTCACTCCAAACTCCAAAATGTACCAACCATATGAACGAGCAATAATTCCATGGTATCTCAAACCTGAAAAATAAACAAACACACAAAACATACAAAAACAAACACACAAAAATAATAACAATAATATTATATAATCCTACTCAAATATTAATAATAATAAAAGTAGTTCCTAAAAAAACTTAATAATAATCCTACATAACATAATAATAACAATAAAGTACAAAAGAAAAATCATTGTCAATAACACATCATAGATAAACCTCGAATGATAGCTAAAATCAATCATCATCCATATCATCACCTTGATAATCAACCAATGCTCCAATGCCAAAACCTCCCGACGATGTTCCCGCTTCATAACCTCTTGATTCCATACCGGAAGAATAATGACCCATGAACCACTCCTGATTAATATTATACCCTTAATTTCCTTGAAATGCACTAGATGTAAGGTAAGGTACATGTTCTGATGGATATGGTGTATATGGATATGGGTAAGGTGGAACATTAGGCGGTGCATAAGCCATTGGAAACGAATATGGCAGATCACTTTGTTGACCAAGGTGTGTGAGAATAGGTGCACAATAGTCCATTTGATGTCCAATCCTCATCAAAGTCATATCTCTCCACACTTCTCTTCTCTCAACTTGTGGCAAATTTGCATTCCAATCACCCCATCCAGAATCTAACCCAGAAGGTTGTTCCATACGTTGTGGTTGAGGTTGTGGTAGTGGTTGGCTACGAGCCACGTTTGCAATAGACTCAACTAAACACATCCTATCGTGATCGAGCAAACCTTGCAAACTCTTTTTGTCAAGCTTTTCACATTCTTTCATCACTGTGATTCTATTCAACTCACTTGGTACATCATACCCCAAACTCTTTCCAATCTTGGACACATAGTGGCCCCCATTAATATAACCATGTTCGAACATAATAGTTGCTCTTTTGGACAAGTAAACCGCCAATGTCCATAACACATTCATCTTCAATTTCTGTCCATCACGATTACCCATAAGCATCCCAATCAACCACAAATCCGGTTGATGAACTTTGTCTTGGCTATTACCACGGTGCACAAACGAATTCACAATCATCTTGTGTAAAAGTCTCGCCATTGGTGAATGTATTTCCGTCACCTTTGGTCTTGAACTATTGGGATCTCCAATTTTGTTCCAAATTCTAGTACCAACATACTTTGGTGGTTCCCTTTCCAATTTACTAAAGTGAACAACAAACTCCTCGTCATCAAGCTCAATGTCATTATACAACCCAAGCAACTTCCCAAACTTCGGCAAAGTTAACACATGATCATTCCCACACAATCTAAACCAAACACATTTCTCATTCAAGATGTTATTCAGATTTACCTCTTGGTTGAAATAAATTGTGAAGAAGAACTCTAAGCACCATTCCTTGTAGATTTGCGTTTCATTGATCCTCAAAGCTAGCTCCAAACTAAAATCCTCATAAACTCCATCTTCATACTCCGTACTAACTTCAAACAACTTTTCTAGAGTATCATAAAGATTATACTTCTTGATCAATTTCCAACTCACCAACTTTGGTACCGCAATCTCCTTTCTTTGCAACTTAGCCAAACGGTAATTAAAACAAGCTTTAGCTTCCTTGCTTGATTTTCCCCATTTCAAATGTTCACTAGTGATTGGCATGAGAGTAGCTTCTCTCGTGGTACGACCTTGTTTCGTGTACAAAGCAACATGTGGGTTCTCTTCCTCTTGACAAACACATTTCTACAAAAACACAACAAAACAAGCACACAAGAAATGTTGGAGCTAAGGGTTAACTTGTAAGATAAATTAAAAAAAAAAAAAAAAAAAAAAAAAAAAAAAAAAAATTACTCAGAACATTTGAACCGCCGCGGCTCATGTTTCAGCCGGCGGTTCAGTTTTTTTTGTGGGACAGAAGCTTTGAACCGTCGCGGTTCATACTTGAACCGGCGGTTCAGGTGGTTTGGGTGTCTCAGCCATCGGTTGGGGTTACCCAGCCGGCGGTTCGCAACATATCAACATCACAAATTTGTTTTTCTAGCTCTCCCCACTTCCTAACAAGCTACTACCTTCCTCCATTTAGCTTATTAGTGCTTATTCTAAATGCTTAAACCTCTATATCCTCTTCACTCCTAAACCTCAAAAATCCTTGAATCAAATCAAAATCAAACAAACAAGTGGTCCATATAATTAATCAAATAGCATATAAACACTAATTTATAACCATATACCACAATAAATCCAGTCAATCTTGATTTTAATTCTCAAAAATTCGACATGTATGAACCCTAAATCTCAAAACCTCAAATTATCATTCAATACTTAACCAATTCATGTAATTTCACTTGCAATCAAACCTATTATCAATCCTCAAGTAAACCCATCAAAGAAATTCAATCAATTCGAACTCTATAAAATTCGCCCAATTCAAAACCCTAGAAATCAAATTCGAATTAAGAAAAAATTAAAGTAACTAGATGGTGTTACTTACCCTTTTTGATGCCATTGAATCTTTAGAAACTTAATGTACGAATCAAACTTCAATCTTGGAATGATTTGAGAGTGTTGGTGGATTGTGGTATTTTTTCTTTCTTGCTTACTTGAAAAAAATGAGGACTCAACCGTGGGTTGGGTACTTCAACCGAAGGTTGGTTATCAACCGCGGGTTGGTAAAAATTTTAGCACAAACCCGACTTAAACAAAATCGTGCCTTAATTTCTCGACATTTCCAAATAACTTTGAATGATTACCACAACTCATAAACACTTCAAACTTTTCCAACAAACTTAAACTAAACAAACTAAACAAATTAAAACCAACTAAAACACAATCTTAAAATACTTCTTGTTAATAACAAGCTTATAAGGATTATAAAGCTAAAACACACAAAAAATAACATAGAAATGAAAAAAGTAACGAAATAAACAAAAATAATTAAAATGCAAACAAACATAAAAAGAGAGGCTCATCAAAAGACAAAATGAGCGGAAGCTTAGCAATAAGCTTCTTTATTCCTCCAAAACTCTTCCTTCAATCAAAATAATTCCCAAACCGTAGAATATCCTCCGAATTAAACTTTCCCGAAAGTTTCCTATCGGTTTCCCTTGTCTTAAACGCACGAGTGAAATGACGTTCACTTGGGCTAGTGATCTCAATCTTAGTATGCCAATCCTTGTCTCCTTCAACTTTTTGATACTTGCTATAGCCATCGGATGTCCACTCAATATTCTTGAGTTTGATTGGTAAAGAACCAAGAAAATCAACCATCTTTTTGTACACAATTATGTTTTTGATAGGATTGAAATAGTTTTCCATAGCCAAGGCACGTTCCATATCATCCTCAATATGTTCAAATGATGGTGCGGTTATTCCATACTTCGGGTTTCCTTCACTATCATGGCTAATATCAAACATATCCAACCAATCTTCCTCATACGATTCCTCATCCGCTAGAATCTTGTTTCTTTTCTTAGCATGGTAAATTATCCTAGAAACTCCATCATCAATCTCTATTGTTCCTTTACCATTATCAATTATGGCTCCAATTGTACTCAAAAATGGACGACCAACCAACATAGGCGTCTCCTTATCAATAGGCACATGTAAGATCAAAAAGTCACACAAGTAGGTTTGGAAACCTATTTGTAGCCTTACGTTCTTAACTTTTTCATAGGCTTTAGCCATGGTATTTTCCGCCATCAACAAAACATCATTAGAAGGACAAGCTCTTCCTAACTCCAAAAGCTTATAAAGTTTATATGGCATGATACTCACACTCACCCCGGTGTTGGCCAAGGCGTGTATGGCAACGGTTCCATTAACTTTGAGTGGGATAAGGTAGTTTCCCGGACCCTCCTTCTTCTTAGACAAACCTTTATCCATCACTTTCTCTTCTTCCTCTTCCTCAATCACACTTTTCTTATCAAGTTTCATCTTTTCAACCGAGATTTCATCAAGCAACTTCCTATAATGAGCATAGTGTTCCAAGACATGGAGTATGGGTTTCTCATTAAGTAACTCCTTGAATTTTGTTGTGATTTCCTCAACACATTTGGCTTCATCAATGGTTTCTTTGGGCGGTCTTTCTTTTGGTGAGGATGTTGGTGATGAACTCAAATAAGTACATTTTATTATCATCATTTATCCTATTTATTTGACTTGTTTTATTATATTATCTGTGAGAATCGATACGTTAATGTTTACTTTTGTAATTCTCAGGTAAAAACAAGTACTATGTGAAACTTGGCGATTTTGGACTAATTATGGAGCAAAACAAGCAAGAAGTTAAGAGTCTACTGAAATGTACAAGATCAAGACCATTCTGCTCCAGATACGCCGCATCCTACTTATTATATACGGCGCATCACTATCAAGATTTCACAAGTTATAATCCAAGACGGCAAAGGACATGCGCCGCATACAAGAATGGAGTTACGCCGCATCTTCTGGCGGTGTACGAATATTCCTGAATATATTAATCTTGGACCCCACGCGAAGTTAAGTCAATGCGCCGCATCTAACCCTCAGACAGAAACTATAAATACCCCAAAGTCAGACGAATTTCAAGACCTTTTGTGTGGTGCGATATACGAAGTACGAGAAGACAGAAACCCTAAGCCGAATTCAGACGAAGTAGCAGCACAAGACACACCCTAAACGAAGATACAAGAGCTGTAAGAAGGTCCTGCATGTATTCAATTCATTAAGTAGTTTTGTTTTATTGTATTAGTACACTTTAATTCATCAGGATTGATGGGCTTGTGTCATTGATTTAATCATGCACTTCAACTCCCCTTAAAATTGTTTTCCCATTAATTAAAGTTTATATGTTGATGTCTTTGGTGACTTTTATTAGTGCATTGATAACCTCTGTGTCTAGCTGAGCATTGCTTGGGTCGCCATGCCCCTTCCTCGCCTGTTTATTCTATTTTCTAGGATATTGGGATAGTCATAAGTAATCATTAAGGGTTTACTCGCCGATAAGATTAGAGCCAACGAGAAAGGTTTAATCTCGGTGCGTTGCATCGAACTATACACTTCATATAAAACTAGCAATAAAACAAGTGACAAGCTACTTAACTATCAGGACAGGTCTTCTTATTGTCTCAAGTATTTATCTGTGTACGTGTGTGCTAATCGCTGATTCGTGCTTATTAGTTTAGTTTATTATTTAATCATAACCAAACCGTGCCAGTCTCTCAGGCTGAACCCCCTTGCGTTAGATTAGGTTGTATAGCTAACTTAAGATATTAAAATACTGATTAGAATAACTAGATAATACGTTCCACTCTTAGTGATCGACACTCTACTTACCATTATATTCATACTGACCGGGTACACTGCTCGTTAAAGTGTGTGTTATTGATAAGTCGGCTAAATATAAATTTAAAACTTGAATACTGCTAAAACCACAACGACACAACACGCGCGCACCAAGTCTTTGGAGCCGCTGCCGTGGTTATAAAAATTAGAGCAATACACACGCACCATCAAGTTTTTGGCGCCGTTGCCGGGGAGTGAATTGTTATTATCTGTTAATTTGATTAGTATTTTAATTAGGTTTTTCTTTTTAATTTTAATTCTAACCGCTAACTCTGTTGTATATTAGTTAATTTGCATTCATTGTATTATTTGCATATTTTCTGTTTTTGTGTGTTTTTATTTTTCTTTAATTTTTGTTTATTTTCGTTTGTTTTTATTTTTGTTTTTATTTTTATTTTTCTGTGTTATGCTATCGTTGTACTGAGCTAATTCAAACGATACGGCGCATCTATTTTCTTAGATACGGCGTATTGCGTTTAATTTTTATAAAATACAACGCGTTTAATAAATTCGATACGACGCATCTTTCCCCAAGATACGGCGTATTCTGTTTTAATAAGAAATTTTTCTAAACGATAACGCCATACGACGCATCTGCTTTAGCAGATACGGCGTATCTATTATTTTAATTAAAAACAGTTTTCGAATTATTAAACAGATACGACGCATCGATTTTTATCGATACGGCGCATCTACTGAATCAAAAATCTGGTATTTTGAAACATAACGAAAATACAGCGCATTAACTTTTGTTAATTCGACGCATTTAATTTAATAAATATACGTTGATTTTTGATAATTAAAACTGATACGGCGCATTCTAAATTTATAAGCGGCGTATCTATTTTCTGAATAAGAGTCTGATTAAATATTAACGAAATAAGATACGGCGTATCCAACTTTTTGGATACGGCGCATCGGCTACTGATATCAGCAACTTTTATTTTACTTTGATTGTTTCACTCTTCTTTTGCACGAGTGAGTTTTATTTCAGGAAGATGGACGATCCGGATATTACAATGGAAGAATATGTCAAGCTTGTAGAGGAAAAAGCCTTGAGCAATAATCAGGTGTATAACTGGAAAAGAGCAAGATATGGTGCACAAGTCATTGAGACGAAAGAAATCACTATGGAAGAATACTTGATTTTAGGACAAGAAAAGTCAAGGAAAGAAAGAAACAAATTGCCATTTCAACACACTTGGTGTATGTCAAATGATGATGAAGAAGATTCATATACCGTGAAACCAATTCCGGCAATTGTTATTGATAGTACTTTTTCTCCGGAGATTGCACAAGATGATGTGTATACGGAACCCTACGTTGAAGAATATTCTGCAATCGTATTACCACCATTAGACAATCCAACGGATGAAGATGAAAAGTATTCTAATTTTGATTTCGAACTATTTGACGCCATAGTTTATGATGACATACCTCAACCAGATTTTGACCCAACGAGGGATTTTGAAGAAATCTGGGATTACTTATTTAAGGATGAAATTCGGGACGATTATGAAATTGCAAGACCACTAGTTGAAGATGGAGATTCACAAGATGAATTGGAGTCACTTACAACACAAAGTGGTACAAATTTATTTAATATTATTAATCCCGTTACTAATAATCTTGCTAGTTTTCCTAAACAGGTTGCAAAACAAAAGAATGATGAGGTCAAATTTATTACACTACCTATTGAAGCACATGAAGCACCTGTGATCAACCCGTTTTTGGTGGAGCTCGAGGAAGAATTTGGTGATGAGCTCTTAAACATCGCTATGATTGATGAAGATGATGATTTCGACCCTATGAAGGATTTAGAGGAACTCGAACTTTTACTTGCTAAAGACCCTTTCTCATCTTCTGCGGAAGTCAAGGGACGCCTTACTACCAAAGAGACTAACCAAGAAGAAAGGAGACTCATTTTTCCTCAACATACTACTCTTTCAGATGAAGTGGTCAAGTCATCCAATTTATCGACCAAACCGGGTAAGAATAGGGAAGATGTACATATATTGCCAAGGTATGATCTTTATGTATTTCTTCCATCTTTAATAGCAAATTTACACTCTTTAAGTGTTTATTGCTACTATCACCCGCACTTGATCCCAAGTGGGGGGAACAACACCCTATTACACAGTAAATAAGGGTGGAGTCAGGCTCGTGACTCGAACAAAAACAAGCGCTTCGTGGGAGGCAACCCATGCTTATCTTTTATTTTATTTTATTTTCTGATTTTGTATTGAGTCTATCAGACCTGCAGAAGATACGACGCATCTCAATCCTAAGATGCGACGCATCGCCTGCGCTGGTCATATCTTATTTTATTTTCTGCATTTTTATTTTTAACTTTAAAACTTTCTGTCAGTATTTTAATGCGGCGCATCCCTGGTTAAGGATGTGACGCATCTTCTATTCTGATTCGTACTTATTCCAGGCTCGATACGGCGCATCTTCTTCCATAAGATACGGCGTATCAACTGACCTGATGATTTTCATTTTAATTTTTTAAGTTTTATTTTTTCTAACTACTAATGTATTATGCAAGTTTGAACCTTTCTTAACTCAGGTGTGTTAAAGTCTTGATGGTATTATAGATTCCTGCATTTCTTGTGGATACATCAAATATGAAGCTTAAACGTTCTCATCCACAAGAAAGATGATTTTTGCTCTTATACAAATAATGGAGGATCATACCGAGCAAATCTCAGGGGAGTTTTTCTGTTCTAATTCTTTTATTTTCCAGTTTTTAATCTTTGTTACAAACAACGAGGACGTTGTTTAATTTAAGTGGGGGGATTGGAGAATTAGAACACTTACTTGTCCTAAACTTTTTCAAAATATGCTTAAAATGTGCTTAATATATCAAAATTTAAAATTTTTAGCATGTTTTTGTTTAAGTCTAAATTACATAGCTGCACACATGACATTATTTCAAAAATTGTGAACTTTTCAAAATTCACAAATCTATGAGTGTGCCGGTGACTTGTAAACTTTAGAACTTGGCTTGTATACTATTCGAGACCACCATAATAAGTATTATTTACATAATTGGAATGACTTGTCTAATTGGTAAATTTCTAGGATTACACCCAAATAGCCTTTATATGTTATGTGTTATTAGCTAACTACACTGGTTAGTTAACCCCCGTATAAACCTTTTGTTACTCTCACTTTTAGAGTAAGATACCCCTAGAAAAATACTCAGAGCCATTCCTTTCGTTTCTTACACCAATGTTTATAATGTTTCGTTACACCCTTACACCTTAGCCTACCCTGTAGATTAAAATCCGTGGTTGGTTAATTGCTTTAGGCAAAGTGTGTTTCCTTACATTACCTGTGTTCGCGTGCGTAATTCATTATCTATGGTTAGGTCGGGAAATTGCACAACGCAATTGGAGTGAAAGTAAATATTGTATATCTTTGAGTTTATTTTTCGTGTGTTTACTACTTTCACTATTACCGTTATTTCTGAAGTCATGAAAAGTATGAAAAAATTATCCAGAGTTATCGTTATAGTGATGTGGTGAAATTTTACACATCTATGTTTATGTTTCAAGTTAAAAAAAAAAAAAAAAAAAAAAAAAAAAAAAAAAAAAAAAAATCTAAAAAATGAGAAAAGAAAAAGAAAGAAAAGTTGGATGTTTGTTTAACCAACTTATGTAAAGTTTTGTATTAAGTGGTCGATATCACCACTAGTTGTTGTATATTATATTTATGGATTGAATGGGAGTTGGCCGTTATGGGAACGCCAACTAAGGTTATTCTTTGATTGAGATCTTGTTGAGTATAATTCGTGTCTACCTAAAGCGTGTGTTTCAAGTGTTAAAGCGTGAGTTATTCAATGATATGAGTCTTATTCATGGGATGGTTGGGATAGCAATTTACCACACTTAGGATTTTAATTTATCTGTTTTGTTTATTTTTCATTTTACACCAATTTGTATCCCACACTTTGATTTATTGAGATTAGGGATTTGAGCAATCTTAAGTATCGTAGTCGTGGATTCGGCTATGTATTTATGATTTTGTCGCCCTTTTTGATATAATATTATTGGTAAAGATTACTTGGTCCTATCTTTAGCCTATTCGAGTTAAGGATTTGAGCAATTGCAAGTATCGTGTTCGTGGATTCGATCATGTATTTGTGATTTTGTCGCCTTTTCTGGAATTTGAGATCGATAGAGATTAAGAAGAATGATTAACCCTTAACCAACAAACCCTTTTTACCGCTTTAGACTTGTTATTCCTTGGCTTTAGTGGGGGAGATGCGTATACTTGCCAAGCTTATGATAGAATATTCGTCACGACTGGACAGTTAAAAGATTAGATTTGCTTTTATCAAATTATTTTATTTTACTTCTAATTCGTTAAGTGTTTGGTTGTGTGATTATGACAAAAATGAATACATGCTTAAATATAAAAATAAATTCTAACATCTTTTAGGATACATTTTCATAAGATTAATTCTAAGGTTTACTTGGGGACAAGTAAAGTTCAAGTGGGGGGATATTTGATGAACTCAAATAAGTACATTTTATTATCATCATTTATCCTATTTATTTGACTTGTTTTATTATATTATCTGTGAGAATTGATACGTTAATGTTTACTTTTGTAATTCTCAGGTAAAAACAAGTATTATGTGAAACTTGGCGATTTTGGACTAATTATGGAGCAAAACAAGCAAGAAGTTAAGAGTCTACTGAAATGTACAAGATCAAGACCATTCTGCTCCAGATACGCCGCATCCTACTTATTATATACGGCGCATCACTATCAAGATTTCACAAGTTATAATCCAAGACGGCAAAGGACATGCGCCGCATACAAGAATGGAGTTACGCCGCATCTTCTGGCGGTGTACGAATATTCCTGAATATATTAATCTTGGACCCCACGCGAAGTTAAGTCAATGCGCCGCATCTACTGATTTCAAGACCTTTTGTGTGGTGCGATATACGAAGTACGAGAAGACAGAAACCCTAGGCCGAATTCAGACGAAGTAGCAGCACAAGACACACCTTGAACGAAGATACAAGAGCTGTAAGAAGGTCCTGCATGTATTCAATTCATTAAGTAGTTTTGTTTTATTGTATTAGTACACTTTAATTTATCAGGATTGATGGGCTTGTGTCATTGATTTAATCATGCACTTCAACTCCCCTTAAAATTGCTTTCCCATTAATTAAAGTTTATATGTTGATGTCTTTGGTGACTTTTATTAGTGCATTGATAACCTCTGTGTCTAGCTGAGCATTGATCGGGTCGCCATGCCCCTTCCTCGCCTGTTTATTCTATTTTCTAGGATATTGGGATAGTCATAAGTAATCATTAAGGGTTTACTCGCCGATAAGATTAGAGCCAACGAGAAAGGTTTAATCTCGGTGCGTTGCATCGAACTATACACTTCATATAAAACTAGCAATAAAACAAGTGACAAGCTACTTAACTATCAGGACAGGTCTTCTTATTGTCTCAAGTATTTATCTGTGTACGTGTGTGCTAATCGCTGATTCGTGCTTATTAGTTTAGTTTATTATTTAATCATAACCAAACCGTGCCAGTCTCTCAGGCTGAACCCCCTTGCGTTAGATTAGGTTGTATAGCTAACTTAAGATATTAAAATACTGATTAGAATAACTAGATAATACGTTCCACTCTTAGTGATCGACACTCTACTTACCATTATATTCATACTGACCAGGTACACTGCTCGTTAAAGTGTGTGTTATTGATAAGTCGGCTAAATATAAATTTAAAACTTGAATACTGCTAAAACCACAACGACACAACACGCGCGCACCAAGTCTTTGGAGCCGCTGCCGTGGTTATAAAAATTAGAGCAATACACACGCACATCAGTTGGATTGGAAGAATTTTCTCCTTTGAGTAGTGTAGTAGGGTGTGGTAACGATGATGGTGAAGGTATAAGACCTTTGAATTGTGGGTATTTTTGTTTTAGACGAGAAGCTTTTCCCATCTTGACCATTTTCGTGCTCCCTAAAGTACCATCTTCATTTTCACAAGCCTCTTCCATTTGCTCAATCAACCAATCAACATCTTTATCATCTTGCAATTCCCCAATCTTAAGTTGCATCTCTCCTAAGCCAAAATCAAGAACACACTTTGTTGCTACCAAGAAATTCCTTCCAAACACAACGGAAGGGTCTGCAGTGTCTTCATACTCATCAACAATCATATCCATAGTAAAAGTGTAACCATGAATGTCAATTTTAACATCCCTTGCTATCCTTCTATTGTACTTTTCCACTTCATACTTTCCATCTCAAAACTTCTCATAAAATGCATAAGTCACATAACTTTCACTTTGTCCAATATTACATTCCGCATCCCAAGCTCCAAAACCTTCAATTCCACAAGGCGTAGAATACCTCATACTTGGTTCATCATATTCCCTTAACTTAGCTCGAGTGAAAGTGATCACCCGTGGCTTTTCCGGTTCACATTCCCTAAGTTCAACATCCTTTCCTTTAGTTTGCAACTCCTTTTTCTCCATATCAACCATTTTCTCCATACTAGCCATAACATCTCCAACATCCATCAATTCCATTTCCAAATTGTCCAAATAAGCCGAAACTTCACTAGGCGAATCCATAACTAAAAATAAACTAAACATTCATAAAAAAAAAGTAAACTATTCAAATAAGAAAACAAAAATAAATATTTAAAACGATTTAAACAAACTAAATAAACAAATTACTAAACAAATAAAAAGAAAATAAAAAAATAAACATGAAATATTTTTAAATTTTTTTTTCGAACAGTAATCGACGGATCATCACCCGAACCGACGGTTTGGGTGATAAAAAGTTTTACCGAGAGTTTGAACCGCCGCGGTTCAATATTGAACCTGCGGTTGGTTTTGGAAAAAGTTTACCGAGAGTTTGAGCCGGACCGGTTCAGACTGAGCTGGCCGGTTTAGGCTATATATTTTTTTTTCGTTCACAGTATGTCCCAACCACAGCGGTTGGGTTTCCAGCCGGCGGTTGGTACATTTTTTCAGCAATTTTTTTTTTTTTTTTTTTTTTTTAGAAAAACTTAACACTAAAACCAAACAACACAAAATTAAATAAGATCAAAATGAAGAAACTAAACAAGAAATTATCAATCCAAACACTTAACAAATCATCAATCAAATAAAACAAAACAATCACAAGAAATAAAAATAAAATTAACTCTAAAATTCATGCAAAAACAAGAACAAATTCTATGCTACTATTTACAATTAAACTAAACTAAACTAAACTAAATAGTCCTGGCAGCGACGCCAAAAACTTGATACGTGTGTAAACCGGATGTATATTATATCCTAAGTTTCACTCAAATTTTAAATTTATAAAACACCTTTTTACCGATTATTAAGAAAACGCATACGATAAAGTATAATCGTCCGTGTGTAATATGGTTTGTGGTATATAGGGATCGTCCCAAGAGACTACGCGGTTTAAAATTAGCAAAATAAATAGTAGTGCAAGAATTAGTACTAAAGATTGTCACACCCTAAAGCACCTTAAATAAACAAACAAACAATGGTTCCAAATTTAATCAGTCAAACTAACAAATACTTGTTTAGGAATAATAACCAATTGTGATAGAATGTTGAACATGTTTGGGTGAAACGTAGAAGGCACATACCAATTTTCACAAGGTTTTCTATTCAATGGGTAATATCAAGAAAATCCATGTTTTTACTAGTTTCATGGGTGAGTCCTTTCGGCCAATACCTCATCCCATTACACTAGCTCTTTGCGTTATCAAATGTATGAAAAATATGATTAGTTACATTAGTTCTTACGAGTCCTTTCAACCCAATCTTGTGATTAAATATTACCGAATTCGTTTAAAAACTTGAATACTTAATAGTTGTCAATTATCAAATACCAATCCATTTGTGCACCAATTTCTTGGAATCAAACAATATTAGAAATCCTTTTCGACCTTTAAATCTAACAATGTTTAATCAACAAGTTTTAGAACACGAATTAAATTTAAACAAACTTATGAGAACAATTACTTTTTCTAACCAACTAACCATTCAATCATTCATACTAAGGTCTACATAATTCCCAAACAAGTGTCAGAAATTATTCCATAACAAGTTTCATCAACAAACGTAACATTTCATTCAATATCAAATTGTTCAACATAATAAGTAAGTAAAAGAAAGTTACCCAAAGCAAGACTACAATGAGTAAGAAAAGTAAAGAGTTATAGCACTCCTTAAGGCCTCCAATCGAACAAGAGAATCTTCCACCTCTTCTAGTAAGTATCACCAACACTTTCTTTGTTTCTCCTTGGGAACTTCTTGAGAATGGCAGAGATTATTAAGCTCTTTCGGGTCTAGTAAATAATGTGATCAAGTCCTTATGGTGTAAGGCTTGATTGAGATTTGTCTTCTGTTGTCTCTAGGATTGTGTATGATAATGGGATGATTAGGGTCTTATTTATGCTTGAAATCACCCCCAAAAACTGTCACAAGCCTTCAATAATCCTAAAAGATAGGAAATGATCGGACTTTAGTCATTATGGTAATTAAAACCTTGAGTTAATGCAACTCTTCATCTTAGAAATATCTCAACCTGCTGTTCAGACTTGAACCTGCGGCTGGGATGACTGCTCAACCTCAGGTTGGGCTTTTGAACCTTTGGTTTGAATCTTAGCTTCAACCTTGGGTTTAGAAATTGGTTTACATATGTATTTCAACCTTGGGTTGGCAATAAACTCCAATCTTTAACACTCTTTTAAGCACCAAATCATGACTCCATATTTCATTAAAAATCTTCACATCCTTCTCTTGTACATCGGAAATAATAATAACATGAATCAATATCTTTGATGAAAAGCTTTTCTTGAATATTCTCTTGATCTTTTGGCTTTTCTTCGTCATTCTTCAGTATTTCCTTGTACCTAGACCTGAACACATCTTAATACCTTTTAAGTGCAAAATGCTCATAAATATAACTAAATAATATACAAAAATATACAAATAACGCGACTTTAACATAGACAAAATGAGCGTTATCAAATTTGCGTTTGAATTCATATGTTTGTTTGTTGTTGAAATTACTCGTTTGTTCGTTTGCTTGATATATTGATTGATTGCTTGTTTACTAATTTGTTCGAATGCTATATTGCTCTTGCTCATGAATGATTGTTTCTTTGTTCTTGTGTGATTGCTCTTGCTTACTTGTTTGCTCATGATATTTGCTAAATTGCTTCACTTCGTTTTGTTTCAAAAATCTCTTAATTCTCATCTTTTGCTTAATGATCTTGGCATCAAATAAAGTTTTTGGTGTTGGGATTTGGTGTAATACCTGAAATTCAGATAACCCGTAAAATGACTAAATTACCCCTGAAAGTATAAAACCTAATTAAATAATTTATAAATTCTGAAACAATTCCAAAACTTCTGAAAACGAACTATATCTGAAACGAACAAATTTCTGGGACAACGTTACATCATTTCGAATGTTCAAAAATTATCATACACATTTATTTAGTAAAATCCGAAATATGCATAATTAACTAAATATAATGATTTAATCTCTTAAATTAAATAATATGTAAAAATAAATTAAGGAAAGGTTAAATAAAATCAACCCAAATTATTTTGTGATTCTAAATACCGAAAATACTGATTCAGCCCCCCCCCCCCTTAAGTCGGTTTCTTAAGATATAAACAAATCTTCTATTTTTTCTCACAAAACCCTAATCGCATAATATCACAAAAAAACCCTAGTGATCACAAAAATTCGACCAAGGCAGCCACACAATTTCTGGATGTGAACAAGTATTTTTTTGGGGTTCTTGGAGGTGCAAGCAAGCTAGGAAAAATAAGGGTTGGTGCGTGGATTCGCTGGTTCGTTCTTGGTTCTATTTTCTTGTCGATTTTGCCCATACGCAAGGTATAAATCTATACGCCTAAACCACACGTTCTAAAATTGATATAACAATTTTCCTGTGATCTTTACATCTTATATAACTCATAAAAATTATGTGAACCGAATCATGCAAGCTAATCTATGCGTACGAAAATATTATGATCATAGAACACGTAAATCACAAATATATGTAATCCGAATTTCTGGGCATGATAACTATTTTATTTAGACCTCATATGAAGTAATAGACCTGGGAAAAATGTTAGAACGATTTATGGTAGCCTAGATCATGTCGTGGTAATTTTGATGTCAAAAACGTACGTAAAAATCTAATATATGCTAAACGATTTTTCTGGGCATGTTATTTATTTTTCGTGGGTTCCTTATATGTCTTATGATCTGGGAAAAATATGAGTTTGATTTTTGGAAGCTTAGATTTAGTGTGGTGAATTATTGTTATAACCGGATTTTATAAAAACAAAGAAAACAAATAAAATGCAAATCGTGGCTATTAGGGTTAGGGTTCTTGGTACAAGATCTGATCATTAAAGGTGTTTTAAGGATAAATTAATGATGGTGCAATGATTGGTTAATAGTAGGGTTTGTATTTGTTTCTAAAAAGTGTAATCCGATTTAAGGTAAAAAGTAAAAGGACCTGTTTTGCCAACTTTGAAACTTCTGGGATATTTTTGTAATGTCCTAAGTGTAAATATTTCAATTTAATGAATTAATGGTATTTTAAAGGGTACGAATGGAAATTAAATAAAAGAGAGGGACTAAAAGTGTAAATCTGAAATCTTGAGGTTATTTTGAGTTAATACTGATATAAAAAGGTTATTGTGTAATTTGGAGGATTTATGGGCTAATTATGTAATTGTTATGAAATTATGATTTAATATATATGTTTTGTAAACTTAAAGGACTAAATATGTAAATTCTGAATTCTGAGGGGTCTAATCTGTAATGTACTAAATTCTGATGATATATTCTGTAATTATGAAATATAATATGTTTGTTTGGTATATATGGATATTGTAGGGTTTAAATTGTAAAATATGTAATTATAAGGTTGGTTTTGTAAATTATGTAACTAAAGGGGTGTAATCTGTAAATTGTGAAACTTAAGGGAATAAAATGTAATTCTGAATAAAATGAGCATATAATTCTGTAACTTAAAGTATTTTCACAAATGACCTTGGAAATTGATGAAGTTACATTTAAAACCCTAAACTTTGTGAACATGTCAGAATTAACCCTAAACTTCTGTAACTTGATAAAATATTCTGTTATTCCATAATAATCTTTAAATAAGGGTTCAACCTAATCTGAAATGGTAATATCTGTAAATTCTGGAAACCTGCTAATTATGGGAACTTACTAAATCTGGAAAGTTACTAAAAATAGAAAGTACTTAAAATGGAGAGGTAAACTAAAAGTAATAATCTGAAATAGAATCTTTAGTAATTCTGTCTTCCTCTTCCTTAGGTGTGAAGAAGGAGAAGTCCTGATCCTATTTCTGTGTTTGTTTGCTTGTCTGCTGTGCTAATAAGGTACAGATATTCTGCCCTTTTTCAGTAAGGTTTTTCATTCCCTTTTCTTTCAGTTTTACATTTTCTTTATTAGGATCTCCGATACCACTGCTATGTTCCCTTCTGTGGTGAATCTTTGTTGTGATCTGTTTGTCTTGAACCTTTTTGTTTGAACCTCTGCTATGATTCTTTGATTCTGAACCTTTTTCCTGAACTCTGATTGACCTCTTGTTCTGAACCCTGCATTTGTGAGTCTTGATTGAATCTGATCTGTGAACCATGTTCTGAACCTTAACCTGATATATCTGTTATAAACTTTGATTTGATTTTGGTATAAACCTTAACCTGTTAAATCCTTATCTGAACCTAATTGATTTTGAACCTTTATTAAAAGCTATTTTAAAAAGAAGCTATACCACTTGAAATGGAAGTTACTAAAAGTTTTGGAGGATCATTTTTATGAAAACTATTTTGAAAGATCATTTCAATGAAAACCATTATTAAAGGATTGATTTAAATGAACTCTTGACAGGAACTTCTGAAATGGATTATTTCTATAAACTTGTAATTATTAACCTTTGATATACTCTTTTGGACTATTGGAAATAAACCTTTTAATCTGAACTTAAGCTTTGATATTAAACTTAATCTGATAAACTCTGATTTAAACCTTATTATCTTAATCTGAATTGTTGACATGACCCTTCTGCCATGAACCCTTAGATATGACTCTGTTTATTATATGACATCTGACCTTGACCACAGTCTGATATCCGAGCCAATCACTAGGCATGAGGGTTTCATGTCCATGTCATTGATGCACCGATGGCATGACTCTAGGGCAGGAGAGTGATGACCTGTCCCGTCCCTGATTTTATCTGTTATGTAGGAGAAGATTCTGGCCTACTGGGGCGCATGGATGCATCCTAGTTCTGATCTGATTTCTGTTATCTGTTATCTGTTATTATGTTATCTGTTATATATATCTCTGGTGACTGATGGTGTGTGCGATACACGTCTTTCACATATATCTGGGAGCTGATCACTCCGATTTGATACATGAGGTCACCCCTCATATTATTTGTTACTTGAGAGGCATCCCCTCTGGATTATTATATGATTACTCTGTTATGATATTATCTGTTATCTCTGGGCTCGTGATGGATTTCTGTATTTCCCTAAACCTGGTTTGTACATTATCCCTTTCTCATTTCTTTTCTTTCACCCTTATTCCTTTCCTATTCTTTCACTTTAATTCTGTATCTGTATAATCTGTATTTCTGATTTGTTTCTGTATTGTTATCTGTTATTGTTTCTGTCATCTATATATCTGTTCACTGAGCTCTCGTAGCTCAGCCGCATTTCTTTTCCTGCGGCAGGTTTTAGTAGGAAGCTGAGAATGAGAAAGAGTGTACCTTTGGACTTAGAAGGCTTGGTAGCTATTCTGGATTAGAATTGGATAGAAGATATTATGTTTTAGAATTGGTTTTGAAAGCTTTCATTGTAACCTTGTAGATTCAGTATTTCATTTGTAATCCTTTGAGATTTTTGTATTACTGTAGATGTATGCTCTGTTTTGATCTGATATGAATCCATTATTGTGATATCTTTACCCTTGTCGGGTTGGGGTGTTACTGATCTTGGCATCAAATAAAGTTTTTGGTGTTGGGATTTGGTTTCATGTCTTCTGAAAATGCTCATTCAAATGTTTGCTTTCAAAGTTTGTGCTCGAATTGCTTGCGAAAAAACCTACCAATTGTGTTCGTCTTAATTTTCTTAATTGTTTTCCGTGATTAATAGTGTTTTCATATTTGTTTAGAGTAGTAGAATATGCTCTTTTGTGTTTAACTTTATTTTTAAGTTTAATAAAAGTTTTAAAGTTTAAACTTGTTTATAAATAAATAAATAAATAATCAGCCGAACCGGTTCAAAACTCAACCGAACCGGTTCAACCTTTCTGACCCAGCCGAACTGACGGTTCAAATCCGAACCGACCCGATTCAAACCCTCTGTCGACCTAGTTCAACTCAGCCGACCAGTTCAATTCCAACCGGCCCGGTTCAAACTTTGTGTGACCCAGACCATTCCCAACCGCCCAGTTCAAATTTTAACCGCCATTTACAGTAGCAAAAAAATAATAATAAATAAAAAAAATTAATAAATAAAAAATCTTGTTTATTTGTTTTCCGTTTACTGTTTATAAAAAAATAATTTTTTTTATGTTTATTTGTTTTCCTTTTACTGTTCAAAAAAAAAGAAAAAACGAAAAAAAAACTAAAATATATATATATATATATATATATATATATATATATATAAAATAATAATAATAATTTTCTTTGTAAATTGTTGTGCTTTTCTATTTATGATGATGTAATGTATGTGTTATATTTGATGTGTATATGTATAATTGTGTTAAATGTTATGCTTACTATATTGACTTATTAGTGATAATATGTGTTGTTGTAATTGTTTATGTTGTGGTATTATATTTGTTATTCGTGTGTTGATGTTGTGTGTTGTTGTTTTGTTGTCATAGCTAAGTTGTATTGCTTTGATAATTTATATTCTATGTTCTTTATTTTATTTTTTATTTTTTTTGTTTATTGTTTTGTTGGTATGTTTGTTATTTATGTGTGTCGTGCTATAATTGTTAAAAAAAATAATAATAAATAAATAATATTAAATAAAAAAAATTGCATTTTCCTTATTTTACTTTAAGATATGTTTAAACTTTAAACTTAAACTTGTCATTTTTTTTTATTTTTTTTTTTTTTGCATTTTAAATTTTTGTTAATTTTAGTACGTCGTAAATAAATAAGTAATTGTTTTTAATAAAATAAAAATGTTTTCGAACTTTGTGGGTATGTTCACTGGAAACCCTCACGAGACTCAATTCGTCCACTCGGGCCACCGAGGGGTTTAAAAGGCTTGTTGCATACGCTAAATGCAACTGTGATGCCTACGAAAGTGAGTTTTAGAATTTTACGTGTTTTTGTAGTTTAGTTTCTTTTTGTAGATTTAATAAGCTCTTGGAGATTGGATGATTGTGGTATTACACTCTTGATTGGACATGTTTGGTTGGAAGAGAAATCGATTGGTATCGCGTACTTAACATCTTATCATATGGAGTTCAATCGCAATTTCTTGAGCCTGTGATGTTTCATTTCTCTCGGTCTTTTCTTATCTTATTTTCCCTACTTTTTCATGCTTAGAAGTTTATTTTTCACAATGAATATGATGTGTAACTTAAGTGTGGGGGGAAAGTAAAATAGTGAAAAACAAAAACTAGTTTTAAATTTTCATATTTTTGGGCCAATTTTTAAAATTTTGTAAACTTGTTTGCCCTTATCTTCTAGCTGTTTTCGCGCATATAGGTTAATATATTAGAATAACTAGATCATCCCACTGGTGAAGTCGGTAAATTTTGAAAAATTCGAGATGTGTCCCGATTGACATTGCAATCCATTTTTAGGATCGATAACATTTGCTAGCGCATTTATAGCCCATTACCACTAAATATATGAGGATTTGAGCCTATTTCATATAACATATATCTTTTATGCTTGAATCTTTTTGCTATGAGTGTGCCGGTGATTTTATTTATTCTAGAACTTGTGCATGTAAATCATTACCAGACAGCAGTGAGATCACCTCGTGTGATATAAGTGTATTCGTGTGACAAAGAGGCACCCTTAGGAATTAAACCAAATGGCCTTCATTTTACATCTAATGATATATTAGCTAGCCACATCGGTTAGTTAACCACCCATATGGACCCATTTGTTAGCGCTCATTTTTAGCGCTAGATACCCTTAGTTCACCCTTCGAGCTATTCTTTTCTTTTGTTACATCCAGAAAATACAAAAATATTTTACACTTTAAACCTTAGCCTTACCCTTGTCAAAATCTAAACAGTGGGTTGCTAGTTGCTCGAAATGTTGGATTGTTTTTGATGATTAATAGTTTGGTTACACTTCATTATTTGAATGTGTCATTCCGACAAAGATGAAGGTGGACAACTTCTTATTTGTATTTTTGTGGTGTATGCTTATGCGAAGTGTGGGGGAGATGTGATGTATTAAAGAGAGGTGTTGAAAAAAAAATGAATAGGTCATCGAAGAAAAAAAAAGAAAAAAAATATATATGTGATGACAATTATAGCCAATGTGCTATATTATTATTATGAAGATGAAGGAAGATGAAGTATGTTTGAGATATCGATTAGCCAATGTGCTAAGACGTGATATACATATATATTTGGTGATCGATATGTGAAGAGGAGAAGATTGTAACTATAATCATTTATGGGTTTGTGGTTTGTTCGGTAACTAGCAACATAGGACTTAGACTTAACTATTTTTTTTTTAAAACCAATTTCATAAATATTCCCATGCCTTATCCATACCCTTTTAACCCGAAGCTTAAACGTTACAACCCGAATAAAAGTCCTCTTTAGATGTTTACACTTGGTGCTTACGCCACGTCGGTGGAGTTTGGTTTCTTGTACAAGCCTATGGTAATAAACGGATCATGACTAAGCAATATGAGTGTGATTTTCTTATATACTCCACCACCAAAAATATATGAGTGTTGAGTGAATTATACTTTCATTCCTTTTCGTAAGGTGCTTAGCCATGTTATCAAGCGAGAGAATCAATGGGGTATTGTCAAACATCTCGGTTTTTCACCATTAAAACTTAAAACGATAAATCGTATCTCGTACTTGTACTTGGTAGATTCGCATCATATTTTTATTAATCATTCATACACCATGTGGGATATATTTTTCATAATTTTTAGATTTGCTTGAGGGCAAGCAAACCCTTAAGTGTGGGGGAGTTTGCGCTCATTTTCGCTCATTTATTAAATAAAAAAAAATCGATATTTTCTAATTTTTCATAAATTTTTAAAATTTTCTTTTCATTTTGTCATTTAGATATGCATTTTAATTTTTTTTTTTTCTTAGATTTGCTTGAGGGCAAGCAAAGTTTAAGTGTGGGGGATTTGATAACGCTCATTTTGTACATATTTTAGTCACGTTATTCGTATGTTTGTGCATGTTCTTTGGTTGTATTTGTGAACATTTTACGCTTAAAAGGTACAAAAGATGTATTCAGGTTCAGGTACAACTATGTCGAAGGAAATAATGAAAAGACGAAGAAAAGTCGACAAATCAAGAGTATATGCACGAAGAGAAGTTTTCCGTTCAAGATAAAGATTCATGCTATGATTATTTTCAAGTTCAAGTTAATAATTATGAAGTTTTATGAAGAATGAAAGAGTCAAGATTAAGTGCCAAAGATGATTGTTAAAGATGGAGTTTATTGCCAACACAAGGTTGAATCAATCATGCAAACCAATTTCCAACCTAAGGTTGAAGCTGAGTACCCAACCCAAGGTTCAATACCTCAACCTGAGGTTGAGCAGTCATCCCAACCGCGGGTTGGAGGTCCAAACCGTGGGTTGAAGTGGTCAGAATGTTTGAGCCGCCAAGGTTGAGATCCCAACCGCAGGTTGCTGCACTTAAAGTCTTCCAAAGTTGCATTTAAGTGAGGAATTAAGTACCATTAACACCATGGCCGATCATATAGTTCTCATAACTCATTTTTCATTCACTTTATGACACTTTGTGGCCAAGAAACATGCTTGGTGACTAAGGATCAATCATCTACAAATAGGAATGCTTGGTTAAGTGTTTATCATCATTATCCCTGATGCGTGTGTAAACCGGGTGTATATTATATCCTAAGTTTCACTCAAATTTTAAATTTATAAAACACCTTGTACAAAATGAGATCCCAACCGCAGGTTGGGTTTTGACTGGTTCACAGTAACTTTTGAACCGGGCGGTTCGGATTTGAACTGTCGATTCGCCTGGGTCAGAAAGGTTGAACCGGTTCGGTTGAGTTTTGAACCGGTTCGGCTGAATTTTTTTTTTTTAATTTATAAACAAGTTTAAACTTTAAAACTTTTATTAAACTTAAAAATAAAGTTAAACACAAAAGAGCATATTCTACTACTCTTAAACAAATATGAAAACACTATTAATCACGGAAAACAATTAAGAAAATTAAGACGAACACAATTGGTGGGTTTTTTCTCAAGCAATTCGAGAACAAACTTTGAAAGCAAACATTTGAATGAGCATTTTTAGAACACATGAAACAAAATCCCAATACCAAAACACTTGATTTTGATGTCAAGATCATTAAGCAAAAGATGAGAATTAAGAGATTTTTGAAACAAAACGCAAGTGAAGCAATCAAGCAATTATCACGAGCAAACAAGCAAGCAAGCAATCAAACAAGAGCAAAGAAACAATCATTCATGAGCAAGAGCAATATATCATTCGAACAAATTAGTAAACAAGCAATCAATCAATATATCAAGCAAACGAACAAACGAGTAATTTCAACAACAAATAAACATATGAATTCAAATGCAAATCCCCGGCAGCGGCGCCAAAAACTTGATGCGTTTGAACAAGCTTTAAATTTATAATACAAGAATTACCGGTTAACTAGGAACACATACGAGCAAGTATACTCGTCCGTTGTAGTTAAGGATTGGTAAGTCAAGGTCTTCCCAAGAGACTTGGTTATACTCAAATGTTGTTTGATTGTTTAAGCAAGTAACAAGTTGATGGATAGGATTGTCACGGATCAAACCACCAAGAAAAGCAATTATAAAAGCATGATGTAAGCACACAAACACTTGTTTAGGAATAATAACCAATCGTGATGGAATGTTGAACATGTTTGGGTGAAACATATATGTAGAAGGCACATACCAATTTTCACAAGGTTTTCTAGTCAATGGGTAATATCAAGAAAATTCATGTTTTTACTAGTTTCATGGGTGAGTCCTTTCGGCCCATACATCATCCCATTACGCTAGCCCTTTGTGTTTATCAAATGTATGAAAAAGATGATTAGTAACATTAGTTCTTACGAGTCCTTTCAACCCAATCTTGTGATTAAATATTCCCGAATTCATTTAAAAACTAGAATACTTAATAGTTGTCAATTATCAAGTACCAATCCATTTGTGCACCAACTTCTTGGAATTAAACAATACTAGAAATCCTTTTCGACCTTTAAATCCAACAATGTTAAATCAACAAGTTTTAGAACACGAATTATATTTAAACAAACTTATGAGAACAATCACTTTTTCTAACCGACTAACCATACAACATTCACACGAAAGTCTACATAATTCCCAAGCAAGTATAAAGAGATAATTGTAATCAAACATATAACACAACACACAAAGGAATTCTCATGATCAACATAAGCAAAGACGTTAATATGATGGAATTTAATAGAAACAATACCAAACATTAGAGTCAAAGCATCAAGTGCTACAATTCTGTTGGGAATTATGATGCGTATCAAGAGCAGACAACTTAGGTCTGGTAGTTTACTAAGTTAGGTCTGTTTGTGTTATTAGGTCGGGTAATGTAAAGTTAAGTCTGGTAGCACATTTAAGTCTGGTTGACTTATAAAGTTAAGTCTGGTCGTGAAGATAGGAAAGTTTGTTAGAGTTATGTTAGGAAAAGATACAATGCGTGTATGTATCTTTATAGAAGATTTGTGTATATCTTCTGTGTCAGCTAGGGTTTCCTTGTGTTATAAAAGGATCCCTAAAGATTGTTAGTTGGTGTGTGAGTTGTACGAATTCATTATAGTGAATATCAATATACGAAGTTAGTGATATCCCTGCTTGTGTTCTTAATTGTTCTTGTTAAGATTCCGCATTAACAATAACAATCACTTAGGGTTTCTCACTTAGATTGGTTCGGATTTATCTTAACCATCTACTAGGTATTCAAGACTACTTAGTGATCCATATACAATTTGTGGACCAACAAGTGGTATCAGAGCAAGGAGAGAGACTCTGAATTCGAAGAACACTAAATCCCTAAAACCTAATTCTCACTCAAATCACCCTTCACAATGTCTGAACTCGATAAGCCTGAAACTTTCTCAATCCATAACAGTGAGGATGAGCAATCAAACCATGAAGATGAAGGAAAAACCGAAACCAGTAACTCCCAAACACAACAACAACCCATCCCTTCCACAACCACAATCTCAAACATAAAACTTCCACTACTGAAGAGAGAAGAGTATGATATATGGGCCATGGAGATGGAACATTATCTGGAATACATTGATAGTGATGTATGGAAGGTGATTCAAAAGGGAAATTCTAAGAAGAGAATTTCACAAGGGAATGATGGGCAGCTCAGAATAATGCCACCAGTATCTGCTGAGGAGATTAGGGCTGTGGAGAAGGAAAAGAAGGCCAGAACCTTGCTTCTTATGGCTATTCCTAAGGAGCATCTACAAAGGTTTCATGGCATTCTTGATGCTAAGGAGATGTGGGAAGCTATCAAGAAACGATTTGGAGGTAATGCTAACTCCAAAAAGATGCAAAAGGCTGTTCTTAAACAGCAATTTGAAACATTCAGTGTTTCAAAGACTGAAGGTTTGGAGAAGGGCTATGACAGATTTCAACATCTGTTAACACAACTGGAAGTTCATGGTGCAGCAGTCTCAAATGAGGATGCAAATCACAAATTCCTCAGATCTTTACCATCAGAATGGGGCAATGTATCTGTGGCGATGAGGATTAAGGAGGAAGTAGATTCTATGACACCTGATGACCGATACAATAATCTTAGGATGTTTGAAAGGGACATCAGTAACACCACTCAGGCTTCAACCAGTTCATCAAATGTTGCTTTTGTGTCTCAAAACAAAAGCAGTACTTACAAGGTTAGATCTGGTGGTGTTAGATCTGGTAACTATGAAACTCCTTCAAGTGAAAGGTCTGCTTCAAGTTTTACTGATGAAGTGATACATTCTTTCTTTGCCAACCAAACGGAAGATGAGAGCTTTATTAGTGAAGACCTTGAACAGATTAATGATGCTGAAGTTGAAGAGATGGATATAAAATGGCACATTGCCATGGTTGCTTTAAGGGTCAAACGATTTCAGAAGCAATATGGTAGGACTATCAACTTCAACAACAAATCACCAGTGGGATACACAAAGAGGACTGTTGAATGCTACAACTGTCACAAGCATGGACATTTTTCAAGAGATTGTCCAGAGAAGAAGTCTGCTGATGAGAAAAGAGTTGAAGATGGGAAGATGGAAAAGAATCAGATGAGCCTGCTGACAATGGAAGCTGGAGGAGTCAATTGGGGTGAGCATCCAAGAGTAAATGAGGAGTCTGATCATGCTCTCATGGCCATTGGTAATGAGGTATCATTATGCTCTAAATTATGTACTGACTCATATAATCATGTTAAGGCTTTATGTGATGAGCAGCAAGAACAAATAGGTGATCTAGAAGTAAATTTATTAGCACATAAAAATGCTGTAAAAACTTTAGAGGCACAAAAGGTCACCCTTCAAAACCAACATGCTGCTTTAAATGAAAAACTATACTTTCAAGCTAATAAGATATATGAACAAGATGAGAAGCTTAAAAGGTATAGACAATTAGGGCTTAAAATTCAGAAGGAAAGGGATGAGCTGAGAAAAAGGGTAGATCAATGGAACAGTTCAAATAATAACCTGTTTAAGTGTTGGGATTCTCAAATTAAGTCAAATAAAAAATGTGGCTTAGGATATGAGGAAAATGAGAATAGGGCTATATTTAAGAATAGAGAAGAGGACTATGCTGATAAGCCTTTGTACAATAGGTTTGTTAAGACTGGTGACTTTAAGGGAGTACCACCACCTTTGAGTGATGACTATACTCCTCTTGAAAAGGAAGAGTTGGATGATTCACTCTTTGTGTATGGTAAGAAAGGTCCTCAAGTGCCTGAATCAACTACCTCAGAGGACAAATCCAGTAGATATTCTTCTTGTCAATCCAATGACTCTGAAGGATCTATTGATGGTTCCTCTGATCACTCTAAGTCTGAGTCAAACAATAAGGAAAAAGAAAATCCTGAACCTAAGGTTATTGAGAAGTGTGAACCTGTTGTTGCTAAACCTGTAGTGACTGAACAAAAGGCTGAGACAGTTAAACCTAGTTGTGTCAATCACATAAAAACTCCTAGGGAATCTGTTAAATTGAATGAGTCATCTAGAAGCAATAGTGTTCACAGAGAAAGTAGGAGTAGTTATACTTATGCTCCTAAAAGATGCTTTGTGTGTGGAAGTTTGAATCATTTAATAAGAGATTGTGACTTCCATGAAAAGAGAATGAAAAGAGAGGCTGAGCAAAAGAGAATGAATGTTAATAAGGATCAAGGTTTAAATAAACCAGTTTGGAATCATGCTAGTAGAGTTAATCATGCTAACCAGTTTGTTCCCAGACCTGTACAACTAAATAACACTACCAGACCTAACTCTTTTGTTAATTCTGGTAGACCAAATTTTGGGTCTGGCTACAGAAATTTAAATGTGAATAGGCAAAATGCTAACTTTATGAGGCCTAAAGTAAATACTGGTTATGTTAATTCTGTGAGACCTAATGTGAACTCTGGTTTTGTGAGACCCAAACAACCTTTTCAAAAACCTCAGGTGAATGCAAATTTTCAAAGAAATAGTTTTTATAAAACTCATTCGCCTGTGAGAAGACAAGTTGGAAAGCAAACAGCAAAACCTTTAAAGGGAAATGGGGATTATGCTGTTAAGACCTCAGCATGTATGTCTTGGGATTCAAACAAAAATAAATCCATGTATAAATCCCAAAACAACAGTGGATCAGGTTCAATTAAGAAATTTAAGCATATTGATCCACAAGGCGGACCCAAGCCTACTCAGGCCTGGGTTCCTAAGAGAAACTAATTTCTCTTCTTTTTGTGCAGGATCATCCACTATGCTATATGGAAGATAGAGGAATACTTGACAGTGGATGCTCTGGGCACATGACTGGTAACAATAACTATCTTAACGATTTTCATGAATTCGAGGGAGGTTCTGTTACTTTTGGAGGAAGCAAGGGACAGATAACTGGTAAAGGAAGAATTATTGTGGGCAACATAGAATTTGACAATGTATCTTTTGTGAAAGAACTTGGGCAGTTCAACCTTTTCTCAATATCACAGATTTGTGATACTCAGCATAAGGTGCTTTTTACTGAAACTGATTGTCTTGTGTTGACTCCGGACTTTAAGATGCCTGAAGAACATCAAATTCTTCTTAAAGTTCCCAGACAACACAAAATGTACAGTTTTGATATGAAAGCATCTCATCCTGCAAAAGGTGCTACCTGTTTAATTGCAAAAGCTACATTGGATGAATCTAAGTTGTGGCACAGAAGGTTAGGCCATGTGAATTTCAAAAACATGAATAAACTTGTGAAGAATAACCTTGTGAGAGGTTTGCCTTCAAAATTGTTTAAAAATGATCATACCTGTGTGGCTTGCAACAAGGGAAAACAACATAGGGCATCCTGTAAGGTTAAATTAGAAAGATTAATCACTGAACCTTTGCATACCTTACATATGGATCTTTTTGGCCCTACATCTGTCCATAGTATTAATCATGCATGCTATTGCCTTGTCATTACAGATGATTGTACTAGATACTGTTGGGTGTTCTTTATGTCTAGGAAGGATGAAGCTACCCTTTGATTCAAAATTTTATTAGACAGATTGAAAACCTTATTGATAAACGAGTTAAAATCATTAGGAGTGATAATGGCACTGAGTTTAAAAACAAGAGCATGCTAGATTTTTTTGGTAATAAAGGAATTAAGCAACAATTCAGTAATGCAAGAACTCCTCAGCAAAATGGAGTTGCTGAGAGAATGAACAGGACACTTATTGAGGCAGCTAGGACTATGCTTGCAGATTCACTTTTACCTACTACATTTTGGGCTGAAGCAGTCAGCAATGCCTGCTACATCTTTAATAGGGTTAGAGTGACCAAGCCTCAAAATAGAACTCCTTATGAGCTTATGTTTGGCCACAAACCAGTTGTTAGCCATATAAGACCTTTTGGGTGTCATGTTACCATTCTTGATACTCTAAGTGTTCTTGGAAAATTTGAAGGAAAGTCTGATGAAGGGTTTTTACTTAGGTATGCATTAAACAGTAAAGCCTTTAGGGTTTACAATCTAGTATCCAAGAAAGTAGAAGAAAATCTGCATGTAAACTTTCTTGAGGAAAAACCCAATGTCAAGGGAATTGGTCATAGGTGGATGTTTGATATTGATTATTTGACTGATTCTATGAATTATATTCCTGTCTCCAAGGAGAATCAAATTAACCCTAATGCAGGTACCCAAGAAGCTACTAACATTGCAGGTACCAAAGATTCTTCAAATTCAGGGAACATTGATGATATGGCTGAGCTTGTTGTGATTCCATCTACAGAGAACAAGTCTGATGCAGCTGAAGCAGTAATCAAGGATTCTTCCACTCAGAAAATAGATTCTGAAGTTAAGTCTGGCAAAGTCATATCCCCTAGCATTAGCAGTACTTCACATTTTAAGTCTGGTAGTGGTGTTTTACCAGACCTTTCTTCAAATACTGCCTGTGCTGATTCTGAGATGCCAGAACTTGAAGTTTTTCCTAATCCTAATGAAGGTGTTTTTGATGGGGCTTCCTATGATGAAGGAGGAATTATTACTGATTTCAACAACTTACCCACTGAAGTGGAGGTAAGTCCAACCCCCACTCTCAGGATCCACACCATTCATCCCAAAAGCCAAATAATTGGTAACCCCAAGTCAGCTGTTCAAACAAGAAGTAGAGTGCAACATCAGTCTGATTCTCTTGCACTCATTAGCCTGATTAAGCAACAACAAAGGGTCAACCATAAAGACCAGCAACATTGCTTATTTGCTTGCTTTCTTTCTCAAAGTGAACCCACTACAGTTTCTGAAGCTTTAGGGGAGGAAAGTTGGGTAGAAGCCATGCAAGAAGAGTTGTTGCAGTTCAAGCTATAGAAAGTATGGGTTCTTGTAGACCTACCTAATGGAGCTAAAGTTATTGGTACTAAATGGGTCTTCAGGAATAAAAGGGATGAAAGAGGGGTAGTTGTAAGGAACAAAGCAAGGTTGGTAGCTCAAGGATACAAACAGGAGGAGGGCATAGATTATGATGAGGTTTTTGCTCCTGTAGCAAGGATTGAAGCTATCAGGTTATTTTTGGCCTATGCATCATACATGGGATTCAAGGTATATCAGATGGATGTCAAAAGTGCTTTCCTTTATGGCACTATTGAAGAAGATGTGTATGTACATCAACCTCCTGGCTTTGAGGATCCTGCTAACCCCAATCAAGTGTATAAGGTTATTAAAGCTCTATATGGTCTTCATCAGGCTCCTAGAGCTTGGTATGAAACTCTTTCACAGTTTCTTGAAGAACATGGATACATCAGGGGTGTAATTGACAAGACTTTATTTATTAAGAGAGATCAGAAGGGTATTATTCTTGTCCAAATTTATGTGGATGATATCATTTTTGGATCCACAAGAAAGTCTTGGTGTGATGAATTTGAAGGTTTAATGAAGAGCAGGTTTGAAATGAGCTCAATGGGAGAACTTACATTTTTCTTGGGACTGCAAGTTAAGCAAAAGGATGATGGACTTTTTATTTCTCAAGACAAGTATGTTGCAGAAATTTTGAAAAAGTTTGAGTTCTCAAATGTGAAGGCAGCAGTCACTCCCATGGAGAACAAAGTGCCTTTAACAAAGGATGAAGATGCTGCTGATGTGAATGTGCATCTTTACAGATCCATGATAGGTTCCCTCATGTATCTTACTGCTTCTAGACCTGATATTATGTATGCAGTTTGTATTTGTTCACGCTTTCAGGTTCAACCAAAGACTTCACATCTTCATGCTGTGAAGAGAATCTTTAGGTACTTAAAGGGCAAACCAAATTTGGGCCTTTGGTATCCTAAGGAGTCAACTTTTGACCTGACAGCTTATTCAGACAGTGACTATGCTGGTGCAAGTCTGGATAGGAAATCAACAACAGGAGGTTGTCAGTTCCTTGGAAAGAGGTTAATATCTTGGCAATGCAAGAAGCAGACGATTGTGGCTAATTCAACTACTGAGGCTGAGTATGTAGCAGCTGCTCATTGCTGTGGACAAGTTTTGTGGATTCAGAATCAGATGCTGGACTATGGTTTGAATTTTATGAATACTGTTATCCACATAGATAATAAGAGTACTATCTGTATTGTTAAGAATCCAGTATATCACTCTAAAACTAAGCATATAGAAATAAGGCATCACTTCATTAGGGATTGCTTTGAAAAGAAGTTGATTAGAGTGGAGAAAATACATACAGATTTTAATGTTGCTGACCTGTTAACTAAGGCATTTGATGGTCCTAGATTCAATTATCTGGTAGTTAACATTGGTATGATGAACCCCTAGTTTGAGTTAAGGGGAGGTTTGGCCTAAGGGGAGGTCAAACTGTGAAGTATGTAAAGTATGAATACTTACCAGCATTTAGGTTACTTTTAAGTCTTGTAGTTTTGATTTTAGTTCTGTTAGTGATAAAAAAAAAAAAAAAAAAAAAAAAAAAAAAAAAAAAATTGGTTTGTTTTATCTATGTCTTTTATTTCCTTTTATAGGCAATGCTGGATTAAGTATATTTTCACAAGTTGTTGAGTGAGACTATTGGAACTTCTCACTTGGTGGAGGTGCTTTGCACTAACACATCAAAAGGTTATCAGTCCACCTTGTCTCATCAACATAAGGACTGGCTAATCCTGAGCAAACGGCTAACAGGTAAAGATTGCTCAAATCCGTTTATGGCTGACAATTTGCCAAAAATTGTATGGTATTCAACTCACCATATCTAAGATAAGTGAAGAGTTGGCTAGCCCACAAGGTTATGGCTTGTGGTAAAGGCTGTGGAAAACCATAAATGGTAATCAATTCACCATGATGAGGTGCTTTTCCATCAAAGAATTGACTAGTCCAGAAGCAAACGGCTTTTGGTAAAGACTTAACAAATCCGTTGATAAGCTGATGATTTGCTTAAAATCATATGGTTATCAGTGTACCATGGTCTTATACACCAAAACATTTGGCTACTCCAGTAGTGATGGCTATTGGTAAAGAGACATCAAATCCATTAAATTTCAATGATTCACCTATCGCAGGAGTTAACACACCTGGAAGTGATGAGAATAGATATGAAACTTAATATGAATTGATGTACATATAGTCAATGTTGCTGCAAAGACCATATCAGAAGAGCTTATCAAGATTCAAGCTGCTAGAAAGGAACAAGACCTAAATACAGTTCAAAGTGTTCAAGATTCAATCCTCAGAAGGTTTAATCAGAAGAACTTGAAGTTCATGGAGCATGAAGATCAAGTTAGGGGAGGATTGTTGGGAATTATGATGCGTATCAAGAGCAGACAACTTAGGTCTGGTAGTTTACTAAGTTAGGTCTGTTTGTGTTATTAGGTCTGGTAATGTAAAGTTAAGTCTGGTAGCACATTTAAGTCTGGTTGACTTATAAAGTTAAGTCTGGTCGTGAAGATAGGAAAGTTTGTTAGAGTTATGTTAGGAAAAGATACAATGCGTGTATGTATCTTTATAGAAGATTTGTGTATATCTTCTGTGTCAGCTAGGGTTTCCTTGTGTTATAAAAGGATCCCTAAAGATTGTTAGTTGGTGTGTGAGTTGTACGAATTCATTATAGTGAATATCAATATACGAAGTTAGTGATATCCCTGCTTGTGTTCTTAATTGTTCTTGTTAAGATTCCGCATTAACAATAACAATCACTTAGGGTTTCTCACTTAGATTGGTTCGAATTTATCTTAACCATCTACTAGGTATTCAAGACTACTTAGTGATCCATATACAATTTGTGGACCAACAAGTGCTACAATTCCAACCATGTGATTCCAACCAAAAGAAACTACCAAAATACAAATCATCCATCCCTAAACCTTCCTGGAAATCGTCCTCATGTTGTGAGTATATGACTTAAGGGTGTTTGGTAATAAGGATTGTTGGTGATGTATGTGGTGTTTAATTGGTGTGAAATATAATCAAGCCTTATGTTGTAAGGATGATCAAGTCATATGTCATGCGAATGTAGACCAAACCAACTCCCCAACACCTCTAGAAATGGGTGGGGAGTGGTAGGAGAGAATCCTCCAAGTGTAGATAGAATTGGTTGTAGATGGTATGATAATTTGATGATAGATGATGATGATAAACACTTAACCAAGCACTCCTATTTGTAGATGATTGATCCTTAGTTACCAAGCATGTTTCTTGGCCACAAAGTGTCATAAAGTGCATGAAAAATGAGTTAGGAGAAGTATTTGATCGGCCATGGTGTTAATGGTACTTAATTCCTCACTTAAATGCAACTTTGGAAGATTTTAAGTGCAGCAACCTGCGGTTGGGATCTCAACCTTGGCGGCTTAAACATTCTGACCACTTCAACCCACGGTTTGGACCTCTAACCCGCGGTTGGGATGACTGCTCAACCTCAGGTTGAGGTATTGAACCTTGGGTTGGGTACTCAGCTTCAACCTTAGGTTGGAAATTAGTTTGCATGATTGATTCAACCTTGGGTTGGCAATAAAATCCATCTTTAACAATCATCTTTGGCACTTAATCTTGACTCTTTCCTTCTTCATAAAACTTCATAATTAATAACTTGAACTTGGAAATAATCATAGCATGAATCTTTATCTTGAACGGAAAACTTCTCTTCGTGCATATACTCTTGATTTGTCGACTTTTCTTCGTCTTTTCATTATTTCCTTCGACATAGTTGTACCTGAACCTGAATACATCTTTTGTACCTTTTAAGCGTGAAATGTTCACAAATACAACCAAATAACATGCACAAACATACGAATAACGCGACTAAAATATGTACAAAATGAGCGTTATTAATTATATACTTATTAGGTTGTGTCGAGCCTGTACCGTTGTGCATGTACTTCTTGATACCGTTGTGTTTTGCTACTTGATGCCAGTTGTGATACTTGTGTTACTGCATACTGAGGTGAGTTCATGGCCCCTACTTTACTCGTTTCGAAAATACTTTTGGGAGAGAGTACATGCTTGTTTTACTAAAATCCAGTATATGTGTTACTTAAACATATGATTTGTTTACTCGAAAACTTTATGTGCTTTGCCAAATTACTTGATCGGTTATTCAAATGCGTTACTTGATCTCTTGTTACATACTGGATTACTTCATTACGGACACAAGTGCTTGAATCATATACGTGAGTTTCATATCCCCACTTTTACTCTTATGAACTGCTTTGCAAACCTTGGGGTGAGAAACATGCAAAAAATTTATTTGGACTGAACTGTTTATCCTGTTTTTAAACAGTTACGTGAACTAGCCTAAGGAAATTGAGTCCTCCCATTGCCCACTTCATGGATCGTTAATTCTTGTTGAGAAGCGCGAGTACTATAGATAGATCTATCGGGGCCGACATCCCCCATGCAGGGTTGGTAGCGCCAACCGGTCGAATGTATACCACGTCGGGACACAAGTGTACGGGATTAACACTTGTTTGGGCTTACTTTGTTTAACGTGCTTTCTAGCGCGGATGAAGCGAAAAGTGTACCGCTTTTAAGGGGTCATTTAAGCCTTAAATCGTATTTATTTGATCAAATATTGCCCTAAATCGTTTCTTTTGTCATTTTAGGTACTTTTGAGGAGAAATCTGGAAAAGGAGGCATTTTGGACGTTTTTGGAGCAATAAAGTAAAGAAAACGGCAAAGTCTCAAAAATCGGCTAAAAGTTACCTTTGACGGCGTCAGATTTTACTCTGGACGGCGTCATGCCTTGGCAAGAAAAGTTGGACGTGAAATTTACTCATGACGGGCCAGTGAAAATAGCATGTGAATTCTGACGGCGTCACGCTTTAACTTGATCGAGGGCGTCACGGCTTAAATCATAAGGGGACGGCGTCACGTTCATGGTTCGACGGCGTCAAGCCTTGATAAGCCAGAATGGATTTTTGAAGAGCTAAAGAGGGACGGCGTCAAGAAGGTCATCCGGGAACCCTAAAAGCGGCGAGGTGACGGCGTCACACTCCATAAGGTGACGCCGTCATATCCAAAAATCTATATATAGTTTTCTAATTTTTTGTCATTAAGGAGAGCTTAGTGTGTGGAGTTTTGGGAGAAAACCCTAAGACGATTTTAGCTACTTTTTCAGGGCTTTTTGCCTTGAGATCTTCCATGTTTCATTGAAAGATAAGTTATCAATTAATCATTCAATATGTCTATGTGTTGTTTGATTCTATCTTATTCTTGTCTTTTGTTTAACATGTTAGGCTAAATTTATCTTGTGTTTGCTTAGATCTAATGAAACCTAGCTATTGATTATTGGTTGTTAGTGTGTTATAAGTTGTATTGGATGATTGCTTATCTATGTTAGGCTTAAGAAAACTGGCTAACTTCCTATTCGGTAACTTGCTTGAACGTCTTAAGAAACATGAACCAAATGCGTACTAAAGGTTTTTATGGTTGTATTTAATGCACAAGCGAATTCTAGTGATCCCATGTTAGGAGCTTCCTAGCCGGCTCGACATAGGAGTGAAGTAGGAGCTTGTAGAGTTGGGGAAGTAAGTACGCCACCCCACGAATGGTATTAAGGAATACACCCGTCATCCACGCGACTAATACACACTAATTAACCGGTAAAAGATAGTTAGGGAGTAAGGAAATCTAAGTAAACACATTTCTCTACACATAAGTTTCTCACCACATTTCATTTCAGTTATTTATTTTATTGCATTCGTAGTAATTTGGGTTAGTTGACTAGCAACTAATTCCGCCCACTCCTTCAAACCCGAGATTTTACTTGCTTTCATAAAAAAATATAAAAACATAAAAAAGAATCTTCCTCGACCCTTAGACCTAATTAGAGTAGTCTTTCATACCTAACGAACACTATTCCCTGTGGAGAACGATCAATCCCCCGTACTTACCACTACACTATACTACATCGGTCAGGTACACTGCCTGGTGGGGTTGTAAGCCTCTTGAGATCCCTCGAGAGGTAAAACCTGTTGTAAGGTTACAAAACCACGCAATCAAGTTTTTGGCGCCGCTGCCGGGGAATAGTTATTGTTTAGGTTGAATTGTTATTTCTATTAGGTCTACTCACTAGATTCCTTTCTAGTGAGATTTTTATTTTATTTTTCTAGGTTTTCTTTAGTCTATCTTATTTCTTTGTTTGTTTGTTCGTAATTTCCATTGACTCTTCCGTTCACCATTATGGAGAACGCGAATCCACCATACTACCAACCACGTAATTCACCCACTCCATATGACATCTTGACGTTTAAACAACATAAAGATGAACCTCTCTATGATGCATGGACTCGTTTTAAATATTTACTCCAAAAAGTCTCTCATCATAACTTCGATTTTTGGTCCCTAACTCAAATCTTTTATAATCATGTCGACCGACATGCCCAAAGGGACATTTACCATATTGCCGGCAGGGATATTAGGGAATTAAGTGCTGAGAAAGCATGGGAAGCTATTGAGAATTGTGCCCAATATTATTATATGGTAGACAACCCAACAAACATTAATACAAGTCAATTGACCACAAATTTCAAGGATCATGAAACATGTTTGTTTGGGGATGAGGGTAGAGTTGAGCCACCTAGTTGCATGTCATGGTTAGGCACTACCATAATACAGGATGAACACATAGGTGATCTTGACACAAGGAATGATGAGGTAAGTAACATAAGCCCGCTAAATACCCCACAAGTCCTACCATCATTTGAGGCACACACACCGCCCGTGACTTACCCGGAAGAAGTAGAAGAGACTTTAGGAATCCCTATGGAGGTAGAACCCTTGGACCAAACACAACTAGAAGAAATAGGTTTGAATGCTTTTAGTGATCACAACCTTTCTTTTAGTCCTATGGAAGTTCCTAGTTTTGATGAGCCGGAGCCTCAACCAAAACCGTTACCTAATCCTCCATCCTTGGATGAAAATTTAGGAATTGAATTAGGTCCCGATCCACCCATCAAAACATATAGTCCGGGTAGTCTTAAGTTTAAGGTAGTAGACATTAAGCCTTGTAGTGAGGAAGACAATATAGGAGTGAAAAATGACCTTACATGTCTTCATCACCCATTCATGATTGATCACAAGAAACATTATGGGTTTAAACCGGGTTTATTAGGTCAAGATGGATTCCCAACTAGGAATTTCTCAAAGTTGATAAAAGATGATCCCTTTTTAGGAGAAAACTTTAATTCACCCATTGACCAAAGTGAACTTGGTAAGGTTATGATGAAAGGAGCACACCCCTTTGAGCATATAATTCATCCACCACTCTTTCCTCACGTGGCATACTCCTACCAAGTTGGTGTGTATCGCTACTATCACCCACACTTAATCTTAAGTGTAGGAAAAACCTCTCCTTTATCCGTTAAATAAGGGTAGAGTCAGGCTCATGACTCGAACAAAAACAAGCGCTTCTTGGGAGGCAACCCAAGCTTTATTTGCTTTGTGTGTTTATTTTATTTATTTGCTTTGTGTGTTTATTTATTTGTTTGTTTGTTTTTATTTATTTCCGTATGTGTGTTTAATTTTTATTCTTATTGATTCATGTTAAAAACTAAGTTGTGAAAATGCTTTATCTTGTTTTTAACTTCGTCTTAACTACATATAAAGGTATTTTGCAAAAGTTAAGTGTAAGGGAAATCTAAATCGGTTTATTAGAACACAAATGAACATGAATCGTAATAGTAATAAATTAACATACATATTAGTGTTTGTTAGAGTCAAATGCTTGTATCGAGTCATAATGATGTTTTGCAGGATTTCCAGGAAGTAAGGTAAAGGTTTTTCCAGAAATTTTTCGGAAACTTAAAATGAGAATTTTTGTCAGGTCATTTCTGACGGCGTCAGGGTTTATAACCTGACGGCGTCAGATTTAATTTTCAGAAATTTTTGAAAGTTTTGTTTTCATAAAAAGTTTTTACTAAAATCTCCAACTTATAATCTCCAGGAATCTGCAAAGTTATCATTCCACAAGCATTATATCCTTATATATAGATTTTATCCCGCCGATGTTATGCAGGTTTTCGTGTTTGTTTTCTCAGGTTTAACAGGTTATTTTGGACAAGGAAATGTTTTGAATCAAGCTTGTGGCGATGCATTAGTCATGGAGCTTCTACATTACTTTGGAGGAAGATCTAACCGTGTAATTTCATTATCCACCGAGCGAATCAGGGGAGTATTTGATTTCATTCTTTTACCTTATTTACTTTTACATTTTGTTATTTGAACATTGGGGACAATGTTCATCTTAAGTGTAAGGGGGGGTAAAAGTACGATTTTAGAGAATGCCATTGCGCTTGATTTTTGTTTGTTTAATAATAGATGTGTAATAAAACTGAGATAAATACCTGTTAGGGTAATTTTAGTGCCAAATTTAAAATTTTTTACAACACTTAGGAGTGAAACTTTGATCTTAATGAGCGTCTCACGGATAGGAGTTATATGACTAGCACAAAAAACCGTACCACTAAAAAATTTTCCACCCCAAATATGTGAGGTTCGCCCCTAGAATTGGTAGGAAAAGCATTTATGCTATGATGTGTGTACCGGTAGCACTTAGATTCTAGAACTTGCGTTAAGACCATTCCGAGGCCACAAGTGAGACTACATTCGTGTAGTTAGATTTACTACATGATAAGAGGCATTAGGATTAACCCATTGTTTTACACCTGTGTTTTTGTTATAAATTACATTGGCTACATTGGTCAAGTAATTCTCCCACACCCTTTGCGTTGTACTCATTTTTAGTACACGATACCCCTAGTACACCCCTCAGAGCCTATCTTTTCGTTTCGACCTTTAAGCATTTTACTTAAAGGAAGAATTTGTTACACCCCACTAAAATGTACACCCAAATCGCCTTAGCCTACCTTGTATGCACTCATTTTTAGTGCATTATTGTTACAACATTTGTTTAAACCCAAGTTAATTATCTAATTGATTACATGGTTGCTAAGTCGAGTCATATCCTTGTACATATTGTTTTGGGACGATTGGGACTCATGGATAAAGTACTAGTATAATGGAGTAATGGGGAAGAACATCATTTATTACCCCCATATGTGCTAAATATTTTAAAAGTACTCCAAGTTTTTCAATTATCTTAATTCGAGTCATTAGAATAGTTATTTGTAAAGTTATGTAAAAGTTCAAGTGTAAGGGGAATGCAACGCCCCTATGATGTATTATTTTGGATGGTAGGGCAAGAGTGTATGCAAAAAAAAAAAAAAAAAAAAAAAAAATCGAAAAATCAAGAAAAATACAAAAAAATGAGAAAAAGAAAAGTAGAAAAAACATACGGACTACCATCCCGTTTCATTTTATGTTTGTTTTATATTTTTGTTATTTTGTTATTTCGTTTCTAGCTTAAGATCGAGTCTAGTCTTGGCTTAGCAACGTTGTATAGTACATGTAATTGATCAAGATTTTTAACTCGCCACCAGTAAAATATCCTTTATCCAACAAAACCGTGTTTTCCTTTTCCCTACACCTAACGTTATAACCCATGAAAAAGCCCTCTTTGATAGTTTATCTTAGGTGCTTACGCCTAGTGGAGGAGGTTTTCGATCCTTTCCCAAGCCTATGGTAATCTATTTGCTATGACAGGTAGTGAGAGATATTATCCGTTTTCATTTATGAGATTTATTTTGATGACACTTGAGAGATGTGAGTATCTAAACACTACTTGTGAGGTGCTAGTATGTAATCTCCGTGCTTATTATGATTGAAGCGGAACGATTATTTATTGTAATTACTTTTATGTTTGCATTAAATGACCCCTAACTTGTATTTTGATTAGAATAAAAGCGCATTTGCTTGAGGACAAGCAAATCTCAAGTGTAAGGGTATTTGATGAAGCGAAAAGTGTATCGCTTTTAAGGGGTCATTTAAGCCTTAAATCGTATTTATTTGATCAAATATTGCCCTAAATCGTTTCTTTTGTCATTTTAGGTACTTTTGAGGAGAAATCTGGAAAAGGAGGCATTTTGGACGTTTTTGGAGCAATAAAGTAAAGAAAACGGCAAAGTCTCAAAAATCGGCTAAAAGTTACCTTTGACGGCGTCAGATTTTACTCTGGACGGCGTCATGCCTTGGCAAGAAAAGTTGGACGTGAAATTTACTCATGACGGGCCAGTGAAAATAGCATGTGAATTCTGACGGCGTCACGCTTTAACTTGATCGAGGGCGTCACGGCTTAAATCATAAGGGGACGGCGTCACGTTCATGGTTCGACGGCGTCAAGCCTTGATAAGCCAGAATGGATTTTTGAAGAGCTAAAGAGGGACGGCGTCAAGAAGGTCATCCGGGAACCCTAAAAGCGGCGAGGTGACGGCGTCACACTCCATAAGGTGACGCCGTCATATCCAAAAATCTATATATAGTTTTCTAATTTTTTGTCATTGAGGAGAGCTTAGTGTGTGGAGTTTTGGGAGAAAAACCCTAAGACGATTTTAGCTACTTTTTCAGGGCTTTTTGCCTTGAGATCTTCCATGTTTCATTGAAAGATAAGTTATCAATTAATCATTCAATATGTCTATGTGTTGTTTGATTCTATCTTATTCTTGTCTTTTGTTTAACATGTTAGGCTAAATTTATCTTGTGTTTGCTTAGATCTAATGAAACCTAGCTATTGATTATTGGTTGTTAGTGTGTTATAAGTTGTATTGGATGATTGCTTATCTATGTTAGGCTTAAGAAAACTGGCTAACTTCCTATTCGGTAACTTGCTTGAACGTCTTAAGAAACATGAACCAAATGCGTACTAAAGGTTTTTATGGTTGTATTTAATGCACAAGCGAATTCTAGTGATCCCATGTTAGGAGCTTCCTAGCCGGCTCGACATAGGAGTGAAGTAGGAGCTTGTAGAGTTGGGGAAGTAAGTACGCCACCCCACGAATGGTATTAAGGAATACACCCGTCATCCACGCGACTAATACACACTAATTAACCGGTAAAAGATAGTTAGGGAGTAAGGAAATCTAAGTAAACACATTTCTCTACACATAAGTTTCTCACCACATTTCATTTCAGTTATTTATTTTATTGCATTCGTAGTAATTTGGGTTAGTTGACTAGCAACTAATTCCTCCCACTCCTTCAAACCCAAGATTTTACTTGCTTTCATAAAAAAATATAAAAACATAAAAAAGAATCTTCCTCGACCCTTAGACCTAATTAGAGTAGTCTTTCATACCTAACGAACACTATTCCCTGTGGAGAACGATCAATCCCCCGTACTTACCACTACACTATACTACATCGGTCAGGTACACTGCCTGGTGGGGTTGTAAGCCTCTTGAGATCCCTCGAGAGGTAAAACCTGTTGTAAGGTTACAAAACCACGCTTACTTTGAATCACGTGCTTTCTAGCGCGCATACTTGTCGAAGCTTCGGTTGCATGACTTAGTGCTAGCGTAACTTACTTGATTTTGGTGACGTTATGTCGATTTAATGTTCACGCGTTTGATTACAGTCCACTTTACTACTTTATGCTTGTAACTTTATGGATTACTTTACTAATAGTTTTTCTTGACACTATGGGTGTAGCCCATATGGCCACGAAGGTTCACCTGCGATGACTCCGGGCTATCCAAAAGGGTAGTCGCCCTGGGATTAGTCGGCTCGCAATGTCGAGTCGGAACCCAGGTAAAAAAAATCACTCTTGAAAATCTTGTGGTCTGCACTTGTCTTTTGCATAAATATTTCTCAGAATGAATTTATATGTGGACCTAAGATGTTACAAGTCCTGTGCACGCGGGACTTGTAACAGGATTAGGTTAGCATATACTTGTCATGAGATGTTATTTGAAAAGGGTTTCCTTCTGATTTTACGTTTTCACTAAACCTATGAACTCACGAACCTCCTGTTAACACTTCTAGCATGTATTTCTCAGGTTTTAAGGCGTTAGCTCACTTTCGAAGTCTTCTGGCATGGTATGGTCATAGATTACGCTGACATATTTGGGACGGCTTAAATTCTTTTATGGACATGTATTTCCGAATTAAATTGAAAGATGTAAAACTAAATGCTTTTGATTACGTTATTTCTTTCCAAAACGGATAAGGTAAATCCGTTCTCTATGCTTGTGATGTATACCAATTTAGTAGCACCCCAGTGAGATTATCTTCCGCTACGATCCATTTTTGGGGGTGTTACATTATACGTTTTCTTTTGTTTTTATATGTTTCGTTTGTTTTTAAACGTTTTTGTCCGTTTTCATACGTTTTTATCTATTTTTATACGTTTTCATACGTTTTTATCTATTTCTATATGTTTTCGTCCGCTTTTATACATTTTCGTACGTTTTCGTCTATTTTTATACATTTTCGTTCGTTTTTATACAATTTCATTTGTTTTTATACATTTTCGTCTGTTTCTATACATTTTATGACGTTTTTACCTATTTTCTTTTGTTTTTATACATTTTCGTCCGATTTTATATGTTTTCATCCGTTTTTATACGATTTCGTATGTTTTTACGTTTTTCACGTTTTCATAGGTTTTTATCTGTTTTCATCCTGTTAATACAAATAATGTCAAAAACGTCATTTGCATTCTCTGGTCTCTACATGTTTTGATAACCACAAAATATAAATACACGTTACGTAAAATTACGCTTAACAAGTTTATAATCGAGAAAACTCGTTTCAATCATCACTTAAGGTATGAACAAACAACCTACCAACTTAGTTAAGTGATCAAGGAATTTATTTTTTCTCTAAACTTCACATTTTTATGTGACAAAACATTTTTTACAAAAGTATTTTTGTAATTTTAAAGAAATGTTTTATTAAGAAAAAAAAATGAATTTCAAATTCTCCAACAGCTAGTTTTCCCGCCTAAAACCAGATAATTTTTCCACTAGATAAACTTTCACCACATAAGGACAAAATTGGGAGCGTCTGTCGGGACGGTCCCGTAAATAGGGTGACGGCCCCTTATATATAAAGGACCGTCCAACTTTAAGGGACCGTCCCCCGCTCCTCCTTGTGCCTATAAATAATGAACTGCTTCATACAAAAAAATCACCTGTTGAGCACTAAAACTTTTTGTCTTCCAAATTCATTCTAAATACTCTTCTTTGATCACATTAACGGGTTGTAAGTTGTTTACAAGTGATCAAATCCATCCCTCCTCCAAGTGCAAGAGAAGAACACTCGTATTCTTCAAGAAACAAAGTGTTGAAGAATATCATAAACCATTGTTACGGATCTCTCCTCAACCTCCATTCTTTGTATCTTAATTCTTGTGTGTAATCCGACTTGAGTGCAAGCTCGGAATTGTGTATTGTGTTGATTCGGACTAGGTGTTGGTTTGAATTATGTAGCCACGTGGGCTTTTGTGTATATTGGTTCTAGCTAGGATTAGGACTCGACATTCCGTTTAGTGTCGTTAAATTTGGTGTAAGCTTTGGTGTACGGTTTGTTTCGCCATAAGAGGGCGTGTTGATATAGTGTTTGTGAAACTCTCGAGTGTGAGACTCGAGGAGTGGAGTAGGGCGAAGAGTGAGCTTCGTAGCCGAACCACTATAAATATCTGTGTCCTGTTTTGCTCGTTTCTTTCCTTACATTTACTTACTTGTTTATAATTGTGTTCATAAATTGTTGTATTGGTATCACATAAGATTCAAATCAAAAAGTATTTCAAAACAAACTTGAAAAACGATTTTTGAAAACATAATTAAAACGGTGAAACTATTCAACCCCCCCTAGTTTCTACACATCTGTTTTATACTGTTTAGAACCTTATTATACGTTTTCTACACTTATATGCGTTTTTATACGTTTTGTACGTTTTTTTACGTTTTTATCCGTTATTAGCAATTTTCATCTATTTTTCTTAAGTTCTTATAGGTATTTATCCGTTTTTATCTGTTTTTTCATAAAAATGTATGAAAACGTATAAAAGGTATAAAAGTAAATCAAAACGTATAAAAACGAATGCGTTTGAAGATGTATAAAAGCGGTCAAAAACGTATAAAACAGACGAAAACGCATAAACACATAAAAAATTAAGAAAACGTATAAAACGGATGAAAACGTATAAAAACGGATGAAAACGTATAAAAAATTATGTAAAACGTAGAACATAAAAAATGGACAAAACGCATAAACACATAAAAACGTATAAAAACGGATGAAAACGTATAAAAACGTACCTGTAAAAACGGATTAAAACATATAGAAACTGATGAAAACATATAAAAACGTATGAAAACGTATATAAACGGACGGAAACAGATAAAACATATGAAAACGTATAAAAATGGACGAAAACAGATAAACACGTATGAAAACGGATGAAAACATAAAAAACAGACGAAAACATATAAAAACGGACGAAAACATATAAAAACATACGAAAACGTATAAGAACGGACGAAACATATAAAAAATGACAAAAACGTATAAAAACTGATGAAAACGTAAAAAAAATGACAAAAACGTACAAAAACGAATAACGGGCGAAAAAAGTTATCTCCTAACGATGCAAATATTTTCTCTTGCGTTAGGAGATAACGGAGAAATAATTTGCACCGTTAGTCCTCATTGACTGATTTTACTAACGGAGGGATGCATGTGTGCCAAAAAAAACCACGAGGATGTAAAGCGGAACAATGGACAAACCACAGGGATGTATTTTGGACTTTACTCTTGTAAATATCAATTTAGTAAAGTCTTTTCTAGTAAATAATTTATAGTAAAACTTTGGCTAGGTAAATATAGTTTTTTTTTTTTAATTTAATTATTTTTCATTTTTTTTAAAATTAATATAGTATTTTATTGATTATTTAAAATATAGAAAATATATGTGTAACTTCTATTTCTAAAATATATCTAACGCACTACTCTTAATATATCTTCATACTATATTATTAAATATTTGTTTGAAATAATTTTTGAATCAACTTGTAACTAACTTTAAAGGAGAATTTGTAATTTTCAATTTAACATATGCATATAAAGAAATAAATAGTTAAAATGTTATGGTCTCAAAATTATTTGAGACAAACACTTAAATATATAATATGGATATCTGTATATCAAAAGTAGAGCAGTAAATTCACTTTCTATAAAGTATTATTTTAAATATATATTTATTCTCAAAAAATAAATATAATATTATAGTAATTATAAGAAAATTGAAATTTACTAAATTTTAAAAAAATATAATTAATTATCCTAAATTTAACTACAAATCATTTATATTACATTAAGTCTTTGTAAATTGGTTTTTAAGCATAAATTTAAAAATAATAAATTATTGATATAATTTAATGTAGGGTAGGAGTAATTCTAATTTGGCAAGTTCACGGTACTATACCGCATCTTTAAAAGTTCAGCGTATTGAATGATCCACTTTACCAAGACCCTAACATGTGTTTTGGCCTTTTATCAAGTTACTACTAAATTTGTCACTAGATTTGCATAAGTTCAATATCAGAAACTATCCAAAACTTTGTTTATGGTACTCTCAGTCTAGCAGACCTAAAAAGTATGTAAAGTTTTCATGATTCTAATACTATGGACTTAGAAACAAATACCACCAGGAAAATAAATTCTATTGCTACGGGCTTAGAAAAAAAATAAAACGTGGAAAATACAGCAGGTTACGATACTATGACCATTATGGGAGAGTTTTATCAACTTTGAATTTAGTGACGACAAGGTCATTCTTGTTTATTACGAGTATGAAATAAATGTCCACCTTCAATTATAAACAATCAAAAAAAGTTTAAAAGTTAAAGAGTGATGTATACCATGCCCAATGTGTTACCAAAAAAATATGGCAAGCTAATCACAAAGATGAAAAGATGTATACCATCTGCCCACTATGTTATACGCTATATTCGCAAAGCAACAACACAACACCTGAATACCTGTTAAAAACAGCAGAAGTTGCAAATAGTTTTCAAATGAACTCAAATCTTACATTCCATAATGCACGAAATTATAAGATCTAAGCAAATAAAATACACCATGAGCCCATCTCTACTACATTGGTCAAAATAGAATACTAAATCCCAAGCAGGGATTATGTAAACTGATCCACCTATCAGACTATCTCCTCGTGTTTTGATAATATACAGAGCAACAAGTACAAATAGGCCTAAAAACATTCTTCACGGAAATCAACTATAAAAGCACGACACAGTTTAATTGATTTCCGAGAGAGGAAAGCGTGAAGTAGGAGATATCTTTGGTTCCTTAACTTCAGATAATTCAAATGAATGGTTTTCCCTAAATTCTTCCAATAATGTCTCCATTGGCATTGCTCGAAGCGACTCTATAGCCACCTTACTTGGAACATCAGTGTCACATCTTACAGGAGTATTTCCAGATGGTTCATAATCCTGCACAAAAACAGATCATTATAAATTCATAGTAGATAGTATCTAAATATCGTTATGTCTGATTATGATCCATCAAGAACTGATCCATTACCGACTTACCATATATTTCTGCTGAAAGGTATCACGAGCCTTTTGCTCTATTGTACCAGATTGTGTGGAGTGGTCCTCTTGTAAAGTTTCTATAATCATGGCTTGAGCTTTTGTGGTATCTAATATTCCACGAACAGCCTCTTGCTCCTCTTGTGAAGTACCTGTAAAGAAATAGCAGCAAACAAATATTAGTGAAAAAGGTTAAGAATATTTATTAGGCCATATTATTGTCTCTGAAAAATTATACATATAATTCTTAAAGCTTACCCTCCATGTGCTTAATGATGTCTTCGCTATTCTTTGATACATCCTCTTTAGCAGTTTCCCTTGCAGAACCAATCTCAGCAGCATGATGTTCATTGCTCTCAGAAGCACCTCTGAATAGTTCAAATAATATAAAAACATCTACAATTATTTTCATTGCACAGTAACTCAAAAACTTGGATTAATTATTTTTATCTTTCTCAACTTGAATATTTTGGTAATAATAAAAAAGTACATACCTGACAAGTTCATCTATTTCTGAGACATGGTTTTTGCCCAATTGTATGAGAGACTCGTGTGTCTTCTTGGAATGCTTCAATGCCATTTCAGTAGTCTCAACGCTGGAGATAGAAGTTTAAAAAAATAATCAAAATTATAAGTTCTTGTTAACACCAATGTTAAGATGACTTCCAGAATTTCCCGCTAACCTTTTTTGCAGCAATAACTCAAATCGGCAGTGTTTAGCAGCAGAGAAATCCGCATTGTCTTTTGCATCATTTTCTGCTTGTAAGGAAAATTCTTGCCATTTTCTTTTGGCATCTGTTGTAATTCCCTCCATTGAAGAAACATGTCCATCCAAAACTGTCTTACTTCCAGCTGCAGTTTCCTTGATATTAGCCAAACGTGCATCGACCATCTCCTTTTGGCGACTGATATGACTTGAGACTAAACTTGTTACATTAGCAATAAGTTTCTGTGCATCAGATCTTGATTGCTCCTGAAGTAATTCATCTTTCAAGAGTAAGAAATATTTGATGCTATTACACATTTTTATTTGAAAATTGTTTTAATCATACCTCATATGCCTTTTGAAATTCATCTATACTCTTTGTCTGTATCTCGTCAGCTTGATTAGCATGATTTCCTAGATCTTTGGATTCTTCCATCAGCTTATCAAAAATACCATTGATGAACTCGGATATATTCGTTGTATGATGGATGCTGACATTGAATCTCTGAAATATATATATAATATATTCAAAATCTCAAACGCCATTTAAATTGAAAAAGATCAGCAGAATTTTAAACATAAAAATATAAACCTTTCGAAGCTCTCTAGCAAAAACTGCAATCTCATCTTGCTGAGTTGATAAGGTGCCCTGAATCTCATCAAATATAGATTTTCCTTCTGCAGCTTCTTCAGCCAAAAGCTAATATAACAGAGATAATTCAAATTATGTACTAATTAACATTATGTTCAGCTTTTATGGATGCTAAGTCAATGGTATGTACTTACTTCTTCAACACAGCGAGCATTAGAAGAAGCCAAGCCTTTAAGATCGTCTAAACACCCATTGGCAGTTGCTTTGTGCAAACGTACAACATTTTCCATGTCCTCAATGTGGGAAACATACAAATTCTTTGATGCAGATACTTTTTTCTTTAAGTCGGTGATGGCCTGTAGCGTAAAATCATATATGTAATTATATGTTGTTAAAGTAATGTTGTAGACACAAATTATATAACATGTATCTGGTGATACAAATCAAGTGGTACCTTATCATTAATGTTTATGAAAGTTTGACAAAACTTCTCAATGCACTGAATTTGTTCATTCTGCTGAGATACAGACGCTGCCACCATGTTGCAAAGAGAACCAACATCCTGTGCAAGCTCTGACTCAAATTTATTTACAACTGATCTATTACCAGCACTCAATTGATCCTCTCTTGCTGCATCAAAATCAGAAGATAATAGTAAGAATTAGAAGCAGAAACTTACAGAAGAAAAAACGTATGGATTTATGTAATTATGTACATAAGAAAGAACACATACCAATCTTCATAAACAACGATGCATTGTCCTGAAGAGATTTTTCCAAGTCAGACCGAAGAACGCATGCTTGATGAGCCAAAGCACTTTCTGTGTGTAATACCCAGTCATGTGTACAATTATTCAAGATAACAAAAATATTGACAAATTCCAAGTAAAACTATATATACCTGCTTTTTTCTGTTCAGAAATGACAAAATCTCGCTCCTTGAGAGCATACTGGCACTTATTCAGTGCTCCCTCGGTATCAGCCAACACCTTATTGGTTTGGCTCAAGTTGTTCTACAAAGTACAAACAAAAAGGATTCATAACATAAGGGGAAAGAAAAGTTATCTATAGAAACTATGATCTGTTATAAGAAATTCCACAATAATGCAATCAATCACAACTTTTGAATTACCTCTGTAGACTCAAGTTTGCTGCTCAAATCAGAGCACTCTTCGACCCGGGCATTGAACTGAGTTTGCAGATCCTCAAATTGCTGTGAATGATGTAAAAGAGTAAGATAAACGATGCAACAGCAAGCGAACTACATTATCCAAACAAACTCGCTCTTGATAATAACATACGCTAGTATATCATACCTTTTGTTGGTTTTCTATCTTGATTCCCATTTGTTCAATCTGATCTGCCATAGACTAAACGAAAAATAGCATCATATAAATAGGTGCATTTAATATAGAATGATGTAAACAGACAAAAACTACATTTCCAAGGTAATATAAAAATGATATGATTTAACTATATCCAACTGAAGATGTGAAATCCAGGATGTTCCAGTACCTTTCTTTCCATTTCTTCTTGGTAATATCGCTCCTTTGGTAGATAAACACCACTTTTCTCACGCGAAGCATACACCTCTGGAAGATAATTATTGAAAAAAACAATTAAAATCTAGACTTTGCAAATTAAATTACTATTATATCCCTAAAGCATTATAAGACATCTCAGTTATTTTACCTGCTTTGAGTCTTTCAATTTCACCATAAAGATCCTTTATCAGAGTTGTTTTCATCATCTTTTGATTTACCTACAGATAGAAAACAAAATATAGATATAAAAATCGGAAGAATGCAGACAGTTAAACTATAAAACCTTAAACGTTGGAATAATTACATTAACGGAAGATGAAATGATCAATAGAAGATACGTGGAAAGAATAAAAATATATCAGCGAGTGTGTTGACAAGGGCAATACCTCCGGTTTGTTCTTTATATTCTTTGCCCTATGAGCATAATCTAATGTGCTCAATGTCTCTTCAAGACAATGAACAGCAGGTGATACAGTGGCAATGATACATGTTTTCGTTCTTCCACCCAACGAGTCACGAAGTAGACGAGTTAGCTTGCTATCCCTGAAATTAAAATTTATGAACAGTTAATTGGCATCGAAAAGGACCATATATAAGAGATGAAAAATCTAAATATGATGCAAGAAATCATTCAAACCTATACGGAATGTGTCCCAGATGCTCCACAAGAGCATTTATTACTCGTCCCAAAGTAAGTAAACTTTTGTTAATTTCTCCAGCTTCTCTTGCACGACCCTAAGAAGATAAAAAGTTACAAAGTTTTACCGCACATAATACAGCAACAAAAGCAATTTTCTCAGTCGATTGAGACACACAAATAATAAAGTCCATTGATAATTAATCAATATATAAAGTATTACCTCCCTAGCACCTGAACGTGAAATGTTTTCTGAACCAGCTAAATCAACAAGATTGAGCTTCCCGCATTTTATAAGCTCTTCACCTTCAGGGGTTGCCTCTTTAATGTGTATCGTGATAGAAAATAGTGAATGTGATCGACTGAAAAAATAAGAGTAAGCTTTCCAAACAAGCCTTATGAGTTATCAGTAAACGTCAATAAATTGCAGAAGAATTATAACCTTGATTGTTTATTTAGTAGTGTCTCAGCAGTTCTACGTTTTGCAGACCCCCTCTCAAGTAACGTAAATATCTCACTCGCACTCGTTACAATCTCCTCCTCTAAACCTCTCACAAGAACTCCGCCTTTACCGTCTTCCATTAATGGCAGGATTTTTTTCTGTTTTTCGTCTTGACCAATTTTTGTAATTTCTTCGGGAGCAAGTAAGTCAGTAATTTCCTCATTATACAGCTCTAAAAATGTTACTTTAACACTATACTCAGCATTTTGACCCTCCAACATGTCAAATATTTGCTTCACTGATCTTGGTATAACACCTGCTTCTAATGGCAGCTCTCCGTTTGGCCCACTCTGAAAATGAATTGGCGAAAGAATGTTAACAGATGATTAATATATACTTATAAGGGAAACGTAATTTAAAAGGGTATACATGTATAAATACCTTGGCCTTCTTGCATTCACCTTCCATTGTGTAAGTTTTCCCTGTCCCGGTTTGTCCATAAGCAAAAATGGTGCAATTGAAACCTTCTAAAACTTCGTTTACAATTGGAATAACAGCTTGTTCGTACAAATCCTTTTGCTGGGCAGTGGGACCAAAAACCTGCATAGATTAAGTAAAATCATTATCGGTAATTGCTCAGCTAATAACCATAACCATAAGCAAGTAAGCCGCGCCGGCATTGCAAATGCAGTTACTAAGTTGATTTTTTTTTTCATGAATATCTGATACACCCTCCATCCAAAAATAGGTAAAACAATATCATTTTGAGTCGATATTCTCATTAAGATACAATCCCGAAACAACAAAATATCGGTAATCTGATTTTGTAATCTATAGTCAGGCAATACACATACTCGAGAGAAAATGAAGTAAACACACGACTCGCATAGACAACAAAGTCTAAACTAAACACGGATGAAATAAAAAATTGCATTATCCCATTTCCAAACAAAAACCACGTAAACTGTGATTTTACTAATCTAACAAACATATTACTGTCAGATCGGTACCTAAAAGAGACTATTAACTTAAAATTTTACATATTTGTGCATCACTAGCTAATCCATTTCTAGATTACAAAATTAACGCATAAACTTAAAAAATGTCCATTACTTAAAACCTAAATCAGTAAAACCCGAATCAGGACACAATTACACATATTAACCGTATATTCGTCACCTTGTCGAAAGTAAAAACGCGATCGATTTGCTTGCCAGCAATCGCCTGCGAAACAGCAACTTCTCTCTGATACTCATTACACGTCACCACTTGTGGTGCATTGTTCTTCAACTCATCGTTACTAAACGGCCTACATAATCCCAAAATAAACCCATCTTATTATTATTATAAATAAAAAAAAAAAAAAAAAAAAAAAAAAAAAAAAAAAAAAAAACCCTAACAGATCTAATTAATAGAATAGTACCTGCAACGCAATAGCACTTGAACGTTTACGCCTTTATCATGTCGATTGGACATATTTACACACAGTTAAGGTATGTGTTTGTTTGGGGTCGAATGTTGGTTGTTTTTTGAAAATGAGAGTTGAAGCGGGATGAAGTGAGTGTTTTTGAAATTTTGAAGGGGCGCTCTTTGTTTTTCATCGGACCGTTGGTTTGTGATCATGGAGATTCATCTGACGGTCAATGTTGAGTTTACAAAAGTTTTTGTGAACAGGTTGGCCCAATGGAGTAAAAGTAGCCCAACGTGTATTTTCATGTAAGGTTTTGTGTAAGGTTTTGTGTGAGGTGGTAATTTGTGCCCAAAATGAAAAAAATTGACTAATTTTGGCTACTTTGTAAAAGATTTGGGCACATTTAGCCTATCCTTTTATTGAAAAGTTAAATGGGCACAACGGGCACATATTTTCTCTCAATTAGAGAACATTATAATCGTTTTTGAAGAAAAACTTATATATATAATATATTTAATTTTTTAAATATAAATGAGGTATTACGTTTAAGGAATTTATTTCGTCATTTTCGGTCTTCTATAAAGCGATTTGTATAACATGTGTCCATTTAGCCCATGCTCGTTTAGCCCGTGCCCGTTTAAGCCCTTGCCCATTCTAGCCCGTGCCCATTCTAGCCCGTGCCCATGCCCGCCCGGCCCGCCCGTTTTGCCACTTTTGTGTATTGTGTCGTGTAGGATATGGGTTCTAGTCATTTTGACTTTTTTTTACTTTGATAAAGTAGTTAACACTTAAGGCTGGACACACTCTTGACCCAAAGCGACCTGGGTCACCGGCTGTCACGTCAGCTTTCTCTCTCCGGCGACCAGAAGCGACCAAAGTGCCACACTCCAATAAGTTTTTTTTTTTTTAAACACACAAACACGTACAAAGTATCGGTCGATTGACCGATCGATATTGGAAATGAAATGCAAGTGACCTTTCTTCCACACTCCAAGTGACCCAAGTGATGAAGCGAAAAGTGTACCGCTTTTAGGGGGTCATTTAAGCCCTAAATCGTATTTATTTGATCAAATATTGCCCTAAATCGTTCCTTTTGTCATTTTAGGTACTTTGGAGAAGAAATCTGGAAAAGGAAGCATTTTTGACGTTTTTGGAGCATAAAAGTGAATAAAACGGCAAAGTCTCAAAATTATGCTGGAAACTACCTTTGACGGCGTCAGGAATTGGTCCAGACGGCGTCATGGCTTGGCAAAAGTGGTGGATATGAAAATTACTCATGATAAGCCAGAGAATTTTGCATGAAAAATCTGACGGCGTCACCCTTTAATGTGATCAAGGTCGTCACGGCTTAAGCTAAAGAGGGACGGCGTCAAGCACTAATCTGACGGCGTCAAGCCTTGATAAGCCAGAGCGGATTTTGGAGGTCTAAAGAGGGACGGCGTCAGGAAGGCCATCCGGGAACCCTAAAAGCGGCGAGGTGACGACGTCAGGATCTACAACGTGACGCCGTCAGCCCTTAAACTCTATATATAGTTTTGCAATTTTTTGTCATTAGTGTGGAACTTTGTGTGTAACCTTTTGGGAGGAAACCCTAAGACGATTTTAGCAGCTTTTTCAAGGCTTTTTGCCTTGAGATCTTCCATGTTACATTGAAGATAAGTTATCAATTAATCATTCAATATGTCTATGTGTTGTTTAATTCTATCTTGTTCTTGTCTTTTGTTTAACATGCTAGGCTAGGTTTTCTTTGTGTTTGCTTAGATCTAATGAAACCTAACTATTGATTATTGATTATTAGTGTGTTATTAGTTTTATTGGATGATTGTTTATCTATGTTAGGCTTAAGAAAACTGGCTAACCTCCTATTCGGTAACTTGCTTGAACGTCTTAAGAAACATGAACCAATGCGTACTAAGGTTTTTATGGTTGTATTTAATGCATGAGCGAATTCTAGTGATCCCATGTTAGGAGCTTCTTAGCCGGCTCGACATAGGAGTGAAGTAGGAGTTCATAGAGTTGGGGAAGTACGTACGCCACCCCACGATTGGTATTAAGGAATACACCCGTCATCCACGCGATTAATACACACTAATCAACCGGTAAAAGATAGTTAGGGAGTAAGGAAATCTAAGTAAACACATTTCTCTCCACATAAGTTTTACCACCTTTTCATTTTCAGTTATTTTATTTTATTTGCATTCGTAGTTATTTGGGTTAGTTGATTAGCAACTAATTCCGCCCACTCTTTCAAACCCGAGATTTTACTTGCTTTCATAAAATTATAAAAACACAAAAAGAATCTTCTCTCACCCCTAGACCTATTAGAGTAGTTTTTCAATCCTAACGACACTATTCCCTGTGGAGAACGATCAATCTCCCGTACTTACCACTACACTATACTACATCGGTCAGGTACACTGCCTGGTGGGGTTGTAAGCATCTTGAGATCCCTCGAGAGGTAAAACCTGTTGTAAGGTCGCAAAACCACGCATCAAGTTTTTGGCGCCGCTGCCGGGGAATAGTTATTGTTTAGGTTGAATTTTTTATTTTATAGGTCTACTCACTAGATTCCTTTCTAGTGAGATTTTTATTTTCTTTTTCTAGGTTTTCTTTAGTCTATCTATTTTCTTCGTTTCTTTGTTCGTAACCATTACCATTCGACATCATGGAAGATGGTAATATCCTTGATCCCAACATCCCACCACCACAACAACCACCACCACCTCCTAGAGCCCGTACCTTAGGAGACTACTCCCGTCCTAGCCACCATGGCTATCGAAACACCATTGAGCTCACTCAATGAGCCAATGTCACACCCTTGCGATCCGACACCATCCGGTTGGTGCAAAGCGGATGCGCATTCCATGGACTTCGTTCCGAAGATCCTAACCAACATCTCAAGGACTTTCTCAAAATTGTTGATTCCATAGACCTTGATGTTGCCACTCGAGAGACGACCCGACTGCGTCTCTTTCAATTCTCTCTGCGGGACCAAGCTAGTCAATGGCTAGAGCGTCTACCCGCAGGATCCATCACCTCTTGGGATGACCTCACCACTCGCTTCCTTGCTCAGTTTTTCCCACCGGGAAGAACTACCAAGCTAAGGAATGATATCTTGACGTTCCAACAACGTCAAGGCGAAACCCTCTACGAGGCATGGACTCGATTCAAGGACTTACTCCAAAAAGTCCCTCACCATGGCATAGAACTTTGGCTCCAAGTCCAAATCTTCTATGACCATATCAATCTTTCCACGAGGCAAACCATTGACCAATCGGCCGGTGGTAAGCTACGTGATCTAAGTGCGGAACAATCATGGGCTCTCCTAGAAGATCTTGCTCTTTATGACAACGAAAGTTGGAGTGATCCCCGTGATTTGAATAAAACGGTCAAGGCAATATCTTTGCCTTCGAGCAATTCAAGCACTTCCAACCGTAGGATCATAGAACTTGAAGACCAAGTCAAGTTTCTTATGAAATCCTACGAGGCTCCTAAACCTTCAAGCCAAGTGAACAAAATCACTTCTTCATGTGAATTATGTAGTGGTCCCCACGACACTCGTGATTGCATGGAACTCCCCGAACAAGCTTTTGCGGACTACGCATCCTCGCGTATCGACGGAGCGGGAGACAAGTGGTACACTTTCAAACCCGAGCCAAACCCCTACGGTGATTCATACAACCCCTCATGGAAAAATCACCCAAACCTTAGGTGGAAACAAAACCAAAACGCACAACAAACCAATTCTTCCAACCCACCTAATCGTTTCCAATCAAGCGGTTCCAACTCGAACCGTACTTTCAACAATAATCCTTCTGGTAATGGTAGTACCAATAACTTTGAAGGATTGATGTCCCAATTTATGGCATCTCAAGAAGCTCGTTTAGCCAAGTTTGAAGCCGATTTCAAACAAAAACAAAGCGAGATGACCAATAAGATTGACACTTTGTTGAAAGCCCTCAATGACCGAGAAATGGGAGCACTCCCTAGCAACACGGTCAAGAACCCGAAACTAAACGTCAACGCCATTTCATCGGTTTCGTCTCCTAGTTCTTGTCCGCAATATTATTCGGTCAATTCCATGAACTCGTGTTTCAAACAAACCCAAGTCATTCAAAATGACCAAGAAGTTATGATATCCAAATTGGTCAACAACATAGTTGAAACACCTCCCACTCAAAACCTTGACAATGAATTCAAGGAGCTCCACCTTGAAAGTCCGGTTATTGATGTGTTGGATGAGAAGAAGCTTAAGTTAGGTGAAAAAGGGACCGCCTTTGTTCAAAACAAGCTACCTAAGAAGTTAGATGATCCGGGCTTATTTGTTCTACCTTGCAAGATCGGTAATTCGGAGGCTTATGACACATTAGCCGATCTTGGATCAAGCCTTAACCTACTTCCGTTACCTCTCTACACCTCTCTAAAACCAGGGAAACTTGAAGAAACCGAGGTTATAATAGGCTTAGCGGATGGAAGTGTTGCTTACCCGGTTGGAGTAGTCAAGGACATGTTAGTACACATAGGAAAACTAACCATTTTAGCCGATTTCCACGTCCTTGATATGGTTAGCGACCCTACATGCCCTTTGTTGATAGGTAGAGGATTTTTGGCGACCGCTAGTGCTATGATTGATTGTAAGGAATCTAAGATAGCGGTAGGAGAAGGAGATACTTGGTCAGTCTATGATGTGAAGAAACACGCCTATGATACTAGTGAGGAACCAACACCCCATTGGTTAGAATTAAATAGGAGACCATCTAGATATGGACCTTGGATCGATAGAGACTTCATAGGACCCCAACGCCCATTTTACCTAGAAGAGGACTTTGTGAACCGAACACATACGGTAGAGCAACTCTTAGCTAGGGATACCGAATTGGATCCATTTGAAGACCCTCTAGTTTTTAGGAAGATGATTGATTTTCTAGGAGTTTTGCCAATTAACCTAGGAATGAATAAGTGGACTCGTGAGGACGATGATCATAAGTGGGATTGGGACAAACCACCCAAAGATGGAGATGGGTCATGGCATATTAAGATGACATTGTATGACCCGGATGGAGAGAAGTTTGAAAAGATATATTATACTAAGCGGACCAATAGGAAACTTCAATCCAAGCTTAACCCTAAAGACGTCCTCGATGACGAACTCACTTACATAGGGTAGAGTGACTTTGAGTCTAGCTACAAGACTCGTTAATAAAGAAAAGCGCTTCTTGGGAGGCAACCCAAGCTTTATTTGTTTTGTGTGTTTATTCATTTGTTTGTTTGATTTTATTTGTTTCCGTATGTGTGTTTAATTTTTATTTTTATTGATTCATGTTCAAAACTAATTTGTGAAAATGCTTTATTTTGTTTTTAACTTCGTCTTAACTACATATAAAGGTATTTTGCAAAAGTTAAGTGTAAGGGAAATCTAAATCGGTTTATTAGAACACAAATGGACATGAATCGTAATAATAATAAATTAACATACATATTAGTATTTGTTTGAGTCAAATGCTTGTATCGAGTCATAATGATGTTTTGCAGGATTTCCAGGAAGTAAGGTATAGGTTTTTTTTCCAAAATTTTTCCGGAAACTTAACATGAGAATTCTGTCAGATCATTTCTGACGGCGTCAGGCTTTACAACCTGACGGCGTCAGGTTTAATTTTCTGAAAATTTTTGAAAGTTTTGTTTTCATAAAAAGTTTTTATTAAATCTCTAACTTATAATCTCCAGGAATCTGCAAAACTATCATTCCACAAGCATTATATCCTTATATATAGAGTTTATCCCGCCGATGTTATGCAGGTTTTCGTGTTTGTTTTCTCAGGTTTAACAGGTTATTTTGGACAAGGAAATGTTTGTTGGATCAAGCTTATGGCGATGCATTAGTCATAAAGCTTCAACATTACCTTGGAAGAAGATCTAACCGTGTAACCACATTATCCACCGAGCGAATCAGGGGAGTATTTGATTTCATTCTTATACTTTATGCTTTTACATCTTGTTATTTGAACATTGGGGACAATGTTCATCTTAAGTGTAAGGGGGGGTAAAAGTACGATACTTTAGAGAATACAATTACGCTTGATTTTTATTTGTTTAATAGTAAATGTGTAATAAAACTGAGAGAAATACCTGTTAGGGCAATTTTAGTGCCAAATTTAAATTTTTTTACAACATTTAGGAGTGAAACTTTAGTTCTAATAAGCGTCTCACGGATAGGAGTTATATGACTAGCCCAAAAACCGTACCACTAAAAAATTTTCCACCCCAAATATGTGAGGTTCGCCCCTAGAATTGGTAGGAAAAGCATTTATGCTATGATGTGTGTACCGGTAGCACTTAGATTCTAGAACTTGCGTTAGGACCATTCCAAGGCCACAAGTGAGACTACATTCGTGTAGTTAGATTTACTACATGATAAGAGGCATTAGGATTAACCCATTGTTTTACACCTGTGTTTTTGTTATAATTACATTGGCTACATTGGTCAAGTAATTCTCCCACACCCTTTGCGTTGTACTCATTTTTAGTACACGATACCTCTAGTACACCCCTCAGAGCCTATCTTTTCGTTTCTAACTTTAAGCATTTTACTTAAAGGAAGAATTTGTTACACCCCACTTAAATGTACACCCAAATCACCTTAGCCTACCTTGTATGCACTCATTTTTAGTGCATTATTGTGACAACATTTGTTTAAACCCAAGTTAATTATCTAATTGATTACATGGTTGCTAAGTCGAGTCATATCCTTGTACATATTGTTTTGGGACGATTGGGACTCATGGGTAAAGTACTAGTGTAATGGAGTAATGGGGAAGAACATCATTTATTACCCCCCATATGTGCTAAATATTTTAAAAAGTACTCCAAGTTTTTCAATTATCTTAATTCGAGTCATTAGAATAGTTATTTGTAAAGTTATGTAAAAGTTCAAGTGTAAGGGAATGCAACGCCCCTATGATGTATTATTTTGGATGGTAGGGCAAAAGTGTATGCAAAAAAAAAAAAAAAAAAAAAAAAAAAAAAAAAAAATCGAAAAATCAAGAAAAATACAAAAAAAATTGAGAAAAAGAAAAGTTGAAAAAAACATACGGACTACCATCCCGTTTCATTTTATGTTTATTTTATTTTTTTTGTTATTTTGTTTTTAGCTTAAGATTGAGTCGAGTCTTGGCTTAGCAACATTGTATAGTACATGTAATTAATCAAGATCTTTAACTCGCCACCAGTAAAATATCCTTTATCCAACAAAACCGTGTTTATCATATCCCTACACCTAACGTTATAACCCGTTTAAAAGCCCTCTTTGATAGTTTATCTTAGGTGCTTACGCCTAGTGGAGGAGGTTTTTGATCCTTTCCCAAGCCTATGGTAATCTATTTGCTATGACAGGTAGTGAGAGATAATATCCGGTTTCATTTATGAGATTTATTTTGATGACACTTGAGAGATGTGAGTATCTAAACACTACTTGTGAGGTGCTAGTATGTAATCTCCGTGCTTATTATGATTAAAGTGGAACGACTAATTGTTGTAATTACTTTTATATTAGCATTAAATGACCCCTAACTTGTATTTTGATTAGAATAAAAGCGCATTTGCTTGAGGACAAGCAAATCTCAAGTGTAAGGGTATTTGATGAAGCGAAAAGTGTACCGCTTTTAGGGGGTCATTTAAGCCCTAAATCGTATTTATTTGATCAAATATTGCCCTAAATCGTTCCTTTTGTCATTTTAGGTACTTTGGAGAAGAAATCTGGAAAAGGAAGCATTTTTGACGTTTTTGGAGCATAAAAGTGAATAAAACGGCAAAGTCTCAAAATTATGCTGGAAACTACCTTTGACGGCGTCAGGAATTGGTCCAGACGGCGTCATGGCTTGGCAAAAGTGGTGGATATGAAAATTACTCATGATAAGCCAGAGAATTTTGCATGAAAAATCTGACGGCGTCACCCTTTAATGTGATCAAGGTCGTCACGGCTTAAGCTAAAGAGGGACGGCGTCAAGCACTAATCTGACGGCGTCAAGCCTTGATAAGCCAGAGCGGATTTTGGAGGTCTAAAGAGGGACGGCGTCAGGAAGGCCATCCGGGAACCCTAAAAGCGGCGAGGTGACGACGTCAGGATCTACAACGTGACGCCGTCAGCCCTTAAACTCTATATATAGTTTTGCAATTTTTTGTCATTAGTGTGGAACTTTGTGTGTAACCTTTTTGGAGGAAACCCTAAGACGATTTTAGCAGCTTTTTCAAGGCTTTTTGCCTTGAGATCTTCCATGTTACATTGAAGATAAGTTATCAATTAATCATTCAATATGTCTATGTGTTGTTTGATTCTATCTTGTTCTTGTCTTTTGTTTAACATGCTAGGCTAGGTTTTCTTTGTGTTTGCTTAGATCTAATGAAACCTAACTATTGATTATTGATTATTAGTGTGTTATTAGTTTTATTGGATGATTGTTTATCTATGTTAGGCTTAAGAAAACTGGCTAACCTCCTATTCGGTAACTTGCTTGAACGTCTTAAGAAACATGAACCAATGCGTACTAAGGTTTTTATGGTTGTATTTAATGCATGAGCGAATTCTAGTGATCCCATGTTAGGAGCTTCTTAGCCGGCTCGACATAGGAGTGAAGTAGGAGTTCATAGAGTTGGGGAAGTACGTACGCCACCCCACGATTGGTATTAAGGAATACACCCGTCATCCACGCGATTAATACACACTAATCAACCGGTAAAAGATAGTTAGGGAGTAAGGAAATCTAAGTAAACACATTTCTCTCCACATAAGTTTTACCACCTTTTCATTTTCAGTTATTTTATTTTATTTGCATTCGTAGTTATTTGGGTTAGTTGATTAGCAACTAATTCCGCCCACTCTTTCAAACCCGAGATTTTACTTGCTTTCATAAAATTATAAAAACACAAAAAGAATCTTCTCTCACCCCTAGACCTATTAGAGTAGTTTTTCAATCCTAACGACACTATTCCCTGTGGAGAACGATCAATCCCCCGTACTTACCACTACACTATACTACATCGGTCAGGTACACTGCCTGGTGGGGTTGTAATCCTCTTGAGATCCCTCGAGAGGTAAAACCTGTTGTAAGGTCGCAAAACCACGCATCACCAAGCTTGGTCGGTCGCTTTGTGGTTTTGTTAGGGATCGACCGATCAAAGACAAGAAGCATGGGAAGATCCTTATCCCGTTCGGAGAGATCCCTAAGAGGGAGGTATGACTCGGATTCAGAATACGACACTAGGACAGAGGATAGCTCAGGGGACTTGAGCACGCCCTATAAACGGCCAAAGCCTACACCCTTCACATCAATAATCACGCGTTTCAGGTATCATCGGAGGGCAAAGCTGCCCAGAAGTATCTGAGTGTGTGAGGGTAATAAAGACCCAGAAGACCATCTCAGCATTTTCTCAGCCACTGCTGAACAGGAGAAGTGGCTTATGCATGTTTGGTGCATGATTTTCCGTCGGGCCTTAGAAGGTTCCGCGAGGAATTGGTTCGATGACCTGGACCCAAAGTGTATAGATGGGTTCGAGGAGCTCAGTAGGAAGTTCTTAGAGGAGTTTGCGCAGCAAAAGAAGTACGCGAAGGATCCAGCTGAGATCCATGGGATCACTCGAAATGCAAATGAGAAGATCCAAACGTTTATGAATCGTTTCAAGGCAGAAAGTTCGCACATCAAGGGAGAATAAAAAGTGGTGGGGTGGGTGTTTAATTGGGTCAGTGTAAATGAAAAGTAGTGGGGTGGGTGTGCGTTATAAGTGAGATATAAATGACATGGTAAAGGACAAATTTGACGTGGATGGTAACTTGGTACACATAAGCAAAACCGGTTGAGGAGTTCAGAATTCACACAAAATAAACCAAAAAAAAAAAAATTTTAACACAGAATAACCTCAAAAATTTAACGCTACACAGAATAACAAATTTTATCAAGTATGATACATTTGTGGGTAATTATGCCTATTTTCTAACCCCCAGCACATAGAGTTAAAATATGGGCTAATTTTGAGACTAGCCCGGTCGCTCAAAGTGGCGGGCTTTTTTAGACTCACTTTAGTGGTTTTCTTGAAATACACCGAGCGACTTGCGACTTTTTAAGTTTTAATATGAAGTCAACATGTGTCACCCAAAAAAGTTGCGCCCAATCATTTTTGTCATAGTTGTGTAAGGGCTATCTAGGTGTACTTTTTGAGCGACATATGTCCAACGACTTTTTCATACTTTGAGCGACCTTCTATTTTGTCTTTTTCTACTAAAAAGTCAAACTTCAAAAAATATTATTTTATTCTTTTTGCCCCTTCCCAATGTTGAGCAACGTAAGCGACTTACGACTTAGCACTTTGAGTGACCTTTTTTTACTTTTCACTTTTTTGTACTTGCGTCAGTACTTTTGTAAAAAGTATTACTTAAGTATTACTTTTTATATTACTTTTTAAAATACTTTATAAACACTTTTTTATTTCAAATTCTTGAGCAACGTGATAAAATAGTTGGGCGACTTTATATTCTTTAAGTGACTTTTCTACTTTACCCATTTGGGCGCCCTTTGTTTTTCACACTTTTTATCACAAAAACACGCAAAAAATTGCTATACTCTCACAAACCAAGACCCATCTTCTCCGAGTGTAATCTTGTAACCTGAAAAGAACCCTAATAATGTTTCATATTAGGGTATGTATACTCTTATTTTCACTATTCTACTATAAATTTTGTAAATTATATTTGTATTTGTACATTAAAAATGCTTAATATTGTAATATATTGTTATATATGATATGTTTGTATCTTTGTTTTCTCTAATGTTGTTTTTTATGTTTTTAGTTTAAATTTAATTAATGTTTCTGGTTTGCTGCATAAAATAATAAATGACGATTTTGTGTGATGTTGTTAAATATTAATGTTTTGTTTCATATGTTATTCATGTTTGTTTAGCATGAAAGTGTTTTCATGATCTTCAAATTTTTAACCATGATTATTTTTTAGAGCTTAGTTTAGTTTAGCTTTAAAGTACATAGTTTAGTTTGTAACCATATCGTGTTTCATCAGTTCCATAAGATTACTCAAACTTTGAGTCTTTAAGATATATCGATTTTGGTTGGAATTATGATGCTAAATAGATTATTCAGTGTATGTGTGAAATAGAGAGACTGAAATGTTTGTGTGAATTGTTACTGATTTCATCAATGATAAATGAAGTTACATGTGGTAGTTATTACAAAATTGTGCTATGCTCTAAATGTATCATTAAACCGTACAAGACATTGATTGTGAAGTATCTCCATCTTTGGGGGAGTAACAGCCTTCTGTATACTTTGGTCTTCTGTATACTTTGGTCTGTTGCAGTATTAGTGTTTGGTTAACAGCAGAAGTGGTGTTTGATTAGCTTTTGTTTTTGTTCTCGTAGGAATATGAAGCCAAAGTCATCATTAGAAGTAAACCGAATTACTTTTCTTTAATAAAATCCAAATTGGATCAAAAATGAATGAAGTTGTTTCAGGGTACTTGTTTTGGTAAATGGTTGGACCTTTCTTATTTTGACCACGAACCACATATGATAGATTATATCTTACAAAAACAATGTTCTCCGAATGATGCTCATTATGATATGCCCATTGTATATTATGTGGAAGAACGTCCTCTACATTTCGGTCGTTCAGAATTTTCTCTTATCACTGGTTTTCGTTTTGGAAATGTAAGTTTTAGCTCATATAAGTCAGGACACCTCAATTTTAGGTCAAGGGTTTTCCCACGCCTAGTAGGTCAAAAAGTCACCAACTTAGATATTCTTGGTCTAATTGAGGATGAAGAGGCATTTGGTATTATATGCGACGAAGATGCAGTACGTCTTTGTCTATTGTTAGCATAGGAGGTTATCTTTATGGGCAGATTATTGGTTCAAGAAGTTTATGATATACTCTTCCGATTGATTGAGAACCTTCATGATTGGGATGCTTTTCCATTGGGGGAGCATATTTGGAGACATTTGTATGATCAAATTTTGGATGTGGCGTATAAACACAAGTGGGATTTCCTTCAAGGTATTAACAAAGACCGCAAGTTTGTTCCAACATATACGCTTTTGGGCTTTGTTTGGGCTTTCAATGTTAGTATTTTTTTGTATCAATATAGACAGTGTATGTTACTTATTTTATGTTTTTTTCACTGAACTTGAAGCATTTGTTAACATTTTATAGATATGGATACTGGAGTCATTTGAAAGAAGCATTCTTTGGTGGAAGAAAGTGCCAGAAATGATACCAAGAGGAGTATCGTGGTCAAAGAATGCAACATTTAAAAGATCAGATTATAAGTTTCTTTTTGGAAAGGTAAAACTCTTCATCAAATTTGTCGTATTAATGCAATTTGTTATTATAAATTAAACTTTTTTTAAAAAAAATTTGTAAGGAATCGAATGTTGTTCAAGATCTTAGACCGACATTCGCTGAGAGGAGATCTGATTGGTATATACAGTTTATGGAATTTTTCCATCATTATATACCTAGAACTCCTCCACCTAAAACCACACATCTTTACGATGTGAATTTGATGAATCTAGCCGCAGCTCATAAACGTGGGAAGATAGAACGGAAACATTTACCTATTGTACGCAAGAGTGAGAGCAGTATAATAGAGATCAGCATAATTCAGGATGGTGTTATTACAGAGTTGAATGCCCGTTTGTTCAAACTCGAGGCAATTATTCAGGTTCTTGCTCGAGAAAGAAATGGGGTAATATATCCTGTTCACTTGTTTACTTACATTGACATCCTTTTTTTCTTATTGATTTTGTTTTATAACCACTATAGTTCATCCGCAGGAGAAATTGGAGTTTGATGATGACCTTCGGAATCTCAGTGCAGAGTTTTGTGACGAGCTTAATCATGATTTTCTTGAGTTGTTCCATTCAAGTATGTATACCAATGGATCAGCGCATGTAGATGTGGATGACGATGACGATGTTGCAAAGGTAAATCACAGATTGAATGTATATGTAAACTCTTTCCGTACCATAAGATATTATAACATTTGTAAACTAATTTGACTTTCACATGAATTTATTATTCAAGAAGAATTAAGATTGCGACGTGAAGAATTAGAAAAGGTGCGGTTAAAAGAGCAGAAGTTGAAGCAAGAGGAGAAGAGGTTGAGGAAAAAGAGGATAAGAGGATAAGGATGGAAGAGGATAACAGGTTGCTGGATGAAAAGGATCGAAAGAAAAGGGCAGAAGCGCTTTAGAATTCTAATCACTGGAAAAATTCTAGAGCGCGCATAGCACCTACAAAGAGGAGTGAATGTTCTGGTGAAGCTAATGCGTATTATTGGACTAAAGCATATGCGGAAAAGGAAGCACAATGCTTTGGCTTACTGGATCTAGATATGACGGAATAGCTTAAGAATGTGAAGCCTTGGGTTGAGTTATGAAAACTACTTCTTTGATTGTTTAAAAGATATCTTATTGTTGATTTATGATCATAAGCGTAATTGTGTCATATACTAGGATCTGAAATGCTGGAACAATGTTGTGAACAAGGTTCATTTGACAGATGAATATGATCGATATCTTGGTCAAATTGGTCCGCTTAATTGTAAGTTCTTAGGGTGTCAAGATGTGACTGTGGATAGAAGGTTCTGGGAAAGTTTAGTTTGCTTAGACCCGCCTAGGAAAGGTTGGCTAATGGATGAGGCAAGTACTTATACAACTGTAATTCACCCTATGTTATTGAATTAATTTCTTTTAAGGTTGATCACACTCGTTTATGTTTCGCAATTTACAGCACATAGAGTTGTGAGTTAATTACATGTGGCATGTGAGACCTGATACGGCTGATTGGGCGATGGTTAGTAGCTACTTTGTTCAGCTTCTACTTCAAAACTCCCTGCCTTTGTGGTATGCTAATGGGGAAAGGTACTCTATTCCATGGTCCGATGTTATGCTGGTAAGTCCTTTGATTTCCATCTTGGATAGGTTATTCTTCATGTTTGTTTCTGTAGTAAATCAAGTTAATGGTAAGTATGATGGAGTCGTTGAGTTGAGAAAACGGTGTGCGTAGTAGTAAAACTAACACATGTTTTACTACTTACACTATGTTGCTACATTAAGCTTTATCTCTAAACCTCAATAATCGGGGCCCACCTATCTAATGATGTAGATGGGTTCCATTGATTAATTTGACTACTTAACCCTAGTATAATTGGTTTGCTTGATCTTGATCATAATGTGTGGCTCTTTTTGTACCAAAAATTGTGATCAATATCAAGCACATCAATGGTACTAGGGACCAGTAGTCAAATTAAGCAATGGAACCCACATACATCGTTAGATAGATGGCCCCTGTTAATTGAGGTGTGTTGATTGCGATAATGATATAGTGTGTATTGTTCTTGACAGTCCACACTCCTTCATTCTCCCATTCAACACGAGTCCTAATAGCCACACTCTTTTCAAGAATCAACAATTCTATGATATTGACCCTTAAGCTTGTTACCCAACTCTATTTCAAGACTTGGTAGGTTAATCCGCTTACTTGCTTGATTTGCTCCACAACTTGCTTGACTTGTTCCACATTTTTTCTATGGCACACCTGCGTTGTAGGTTTTTATACCTATTAATGAAACGGAATCTCATTGGTGTCTTGCACATTTCGAGATAGAGACAGGGGTAGTTACATTTTACGATAGCGGTGAAACTTTTGTCGAGGAATGGCGAGATTTTTATATCGCAGTGATTGATTGTTTACAGGTTTGACTATATATCCACATGTATTATGTTGATACATTACATTGTTTTAACACTTTAACATTTGTCCACAGTTTCAGCTACCTAAGGTCCTAAGTCAAGCGCAAGTATTTGAGAAGAAAGGCATAAATCCTTCAACTTACAACATTACCTTTTGTCACGCTAACAAAGTACCAAAGCAGGGCGGGATATTTGGTGATTATGGTATTTGGGTATGTATTTATTTATACCGCTTGGCTTATGGTATGTCGTTGGACGTTAAGGATCCGATTCAGGCTGCACTTGCATACCGTGAACAAATGGCTAAGTTTTTTTTAGACATCGGGTTTGCGTTTAGTCATGTATCAAGTATGTTGTAGTTTGTCAAAACAATTGCTGACCATATGATCCCTTTATGGGTTCAATTTTTGTATGTGTACTCTTGTTCCATGTATCGAGTATGTTGTAGTCTATCTGATGTCTTGTGTGATATACTCAGACAACGTTACTTTATGTAGTTTTTGTAAATTGCAAATCATTAGGAGTAAATTTTTATTGTTATCTTAATTAGTAGACACATAAGAAATAAGACACACTCTAACACATTACCATAAATTATGTAAAGTTTTATATGTTAATATGCTCCTAAACACCTAGTTAAAAAGATAAGCAAGAAGGCACACTCCAACACAAGCATACACCCAAAAAAAAACCATGCATGCTAGTTTCTATTTATTGTCCTCCAGGTAATAGCACTAGATCTATTTTCCTATAGGTAAGAGAGATAAAAGCACTAGATCTATTGTCCAACATGTAAGTATATGTACTACATAACCTAGAATCCCATGCATTTTATCTTGGGAACTATCAACTGATATCATAAAAATAGAAATAACCACATAGTTTTCTTTGTATTGTCAGTTTTTACCAAAGGGATGACATCTACTGATACAGAAATTGAATGTAGCAAACAACTGTAAAGTGTGGATTTCTTATAAATTGTATACGTACATCAACAGCTGATTGAGAAAAATGGTCATTTAAATTAGGTAAATGGATATCACTGGGATTATGAACTTGCATGTGATCAACTACCGGAAAATCTCCAATCGAAAGACATAAATTCTCCAGTTGTGACATGGAGGATGGATACGCGGCAGGGTCAAGATAATTAAGCTTCCCATGTTCGCCATTATCAGAGGCAGTAGATATTGATGTCTCGCATGATACATCAGCCATTGGGCTTACGATCTGTAATTAACAACATATGAATAGGTGGGTTACACACTAAAGATAAACAAATTTAAGATTACGGAGAATACACTAAAGATAAACAAATTTAAGATTACGGAGAATATTACCTTTTTATCATTACTGTCAAACAGCTTCCCATCTTCGGCATCAACATGACCACGAATAGAGCTTTCATTCTGAATTTCATTCTCGATGGGGCTTGAAGTCTGAATTTGAAAATATACTAAAAAGTATTAATACTAAAAAAAGGATACCTAAATGATTAAAAAATATTAAAGGATATTACCATGACATCTTAGGAAGCTAAATCTTCATCAACAAATTATTGTACCTCTGAATTGTCATGAATAGGACTTTAAGTCTGAAATTCAAAATATAATCTGAATTTACTATCAAAAAATAAATATACATATATGTGACTAATTCAAAATATCATCTTACATCTGCAACTTTGGAAACAAAGTGATCACCAACATATGGCCTTACTTCAGATGTTTCATGAATAACGGTTGAAACCTGAAATTATATATATATATATATATATATATATATATATATATATATATACTCATTTTTTTGTGTCAAAAAAATTGCTATTCTCAAAGTAATGGTGTTGATTAAAAAATAAATTTACACATCTGACCTTTGGATGTTGTATGTTCAGATCTTTCTCAACAATCGCAAGTCTTTTTTTAACATCAGTAAGCACTTCCACATTTGCTCCTGGTTTATCGATCAAAAAAACTATTGCCTTCAAGGCCTCAACCTCAGCAACTAAGCTAGGTTGTTTGGAATTTTCTTCTGGTCCAGCTAATTGTACCTCTCGCTCTGGTGCATCTACATGTATCTCTCCATCTTGTGCACCTGCATGTACCTACAAAACAATGTATTTAAATTGCTTTCAATGTTGTGAGAAAAGTTAATTAAATAGACCAAACAATTTTGAAGTATGGTCATAGACCCCAAGTGGTCCAAAACCTTCTAGTTAGACACTATACACAATATGTATAGTATTAAAGTTAAGGATGGGTCAATTGCCTGCATTTATTAGGATTTTAATGCTTAAAAGGATTTATAGTTGAGGCCCTAATCTTATGTTTTGAAGTACATATACGCAAATGGCATATATAGTTGTCTATATAGGTTAACCTTTTTTAAGTATAGTTGTCTGTTTAGGTATCAAGTACATATTTCTGCTAATGGCATATTTCTACCTGCATTTATTAGGATTTCTGCAAATGTACATGAATATTTTATGTCTCAAGGTTTAAAGGGTTTAGGATCCAACAAATTTTTTTCTAAATTTACAATTTACCTCAACAGCAACGTCTGGTCTTTCAACAATGGCATCATCTGCAACGTCTGCTACTTGGCTTTGTATAAGATCCAACTCTCTAAAATAAGTATTACTACGTACAAACCATGGTTGCAACCTTTCTTCATTAGTTGGAACAAGTTCCAATACTTGATTCGAACCCTGGGTAACAAATTATTATAATGTCAAAAACAAATATAGAGAAGTCGTAACTGTTGTTCCCTTTACACAGATAGAGGTAACTATAAAGAAAAACTAACCGCGTTCCATGGTCAAGTAATGTATTGAAATTATTTGATAGTTAAAAACGTAAAAGAAATAAACAAGAGTTTATCAACGTTTAAATTCTTATTAGAAATTTATCAAAGAATCTATAACCAAGTGTTTGCGGAATAACACTTGGGATTGAAATGACAAGTATGATTTTCTCCTCTCTAAACTTAAGCTATGCTTAAGTACAACTATGCTATCCAACTGAGCTACCTCAGGGACTTAGTTGATTTGGAGGAGTAGAAAGGATTGTGAATGTAATCTTTTTACACACACAGACTTTTCAACCTTTCTACTACAACATATGATCTTATTTATACTAGTACGAGGTTGCTGCTGGTGAGGTTAGGTAGGTATGTGTCTCGATTTCAATGGATAAGGTACAAAAAGGTACATATTCCATTTAATGTATCAATGTTGGGAAACGCTCCTTCTTTACTTTAGTGAACAGTGCAGGCAACTATTCGCTACTCTTATCACCAACTTGTACTTGATTTGACTAATCACTAAAATTTACTTTATCCCGCTCAAACACATTAGTGAAAAGTCCCGCCTAAATCTTCAGTCTTAGGTCTTCGATCATTAGTACTTGATGTAACACCCCCAATTTCGTGATACGCAGCGGAATTTAAATTGGGTGTTACTTCATGGTACAACAGTTATAATAATAGAAAACGAACTCTAATTGAGGTGTTTTTAAAAGATTTATCATTCAAATTTTATAAATATCAGAATTTACAAAATGAGGTCCCAGTAGTTTCACAGTTTATTAAATAAGTTTTCGAATAATAATAAGATTTTAGCCTTCTAGAAATATCCGTGCCATCCTCGTACATTATGGACGTGAGATAAACATGCTAAAAAGTGTTAACACAAAGGTTGGTGAGTTCATAGAGTTTATAAGTAAAACAGTTGATTTCAATAACTTCAAGTTTGGGCGATAATTGTAATAAATACAAATATCGATGAAATGAGTAGTGGGTTATGTTGTTATACACCCATAGTTCGTTTGTTTGCCCTAACTGGGTCAGTGGTTGAGTGAATCCATATTGCCTGTATAATAATCAGTTGAACACAAGTTTCAAGTTGGATAATTGTATAGAAATACAATTATTGTAAAA